>LPNX010553359.1:464243-559774 GCA_001517045.1 Pseudotsuga menziesii
GGTGACCTGTTGGTCCAATAGGACCGAATTTTGGACCTTACTGGGCCGAACTATCCTATGGAGAATAAAAAATACATTTTATATAATAATTTTGTGGGTACTATTTCCCTGAATTACAATGGAGGTTTTACCTCATGACTTTTACATGACCAATTACATTAAGCACATATCGAAACGAAGGAATAACATCTCTGAAGGAAGAATACAATACAAGTACAATAGAATATATGTAGAATTTACATTTCTTTCAACAATTCCCGAGTCCCACTCAGGCTCCCCACCTCAACAAATGAAGCCCAATCTTGGTTGCACAATATTGGATTAAAGAATGACTCGTGATGCTGTAACTTTAACAGATTCCTCATTCAACTGAAAGTTTTCGAAAATTAAGGATTAGTGTTTTTTGTAGACCTTGGTCATAAAACCAAATAGAAGCCTTGTTCATGTTGAAAATTGGATAATATAGTCCATGTTAAGGCATGCAAAAACCCTTTTGAGCCATTGAAAAAACTTCAAGTAATTGGAACGTGGATTAAAAAACAAACCAAAATCCACTATTTTGAGGCACTTCTAGGGAATTTTGAAAATCTTGTTGGAGGAAAAAGTGACCCGACATATTAAAATTGATTTTTTTTGTGATTTCAACATTTTACCTACTCATTAACCTAAGAAAATTTTCTTAAAGGAAGTTTTCTCATAACTGTTTATTTTGGGAGACATTAGTTTTTTGAAAATAATCCAAGTTAAAAGAAGTGCAAAAACTTAAAGTAGTCAATATCGAAAAATTATAGATTTTTTTTGTAAATTAGTACCAACATAGTTTTGAACTAGTGACTTTACGCAAGGAATGCCTTAACAATACACCCATTCATCGTCTATTATATGCCCTGTGGTAAAAAAATTATAGAAATTGCAAGGGAATCCAATCAGAGACCTAAAAGCTGCTAAGGAATCCTTGTCATGATTATTATCAGTGCCTAAAACAAAAAGTTTTTATATTTCTCCGTATATATTCATTTATAAGCGGTTGAAGTTGGTATATGATACTAAATGCACCTACACAAAAAGTGTTGAATTGGGCAAAATGGTAACTTTTAGCTCTAAGATCGTAACCGAGCATGGTTATACTCATTGGAAAGATAATAGATAGGGGAAAATGTGTATGATCATATTTTGAATAATTTCTTCATAAAATCCCTAAAAATTGAATAGAAAAGTTCCCGTAGCCTTAATTTGACAAAAAATGTCAATATGGTTTGTTTCTAAAATGCATGAAAATTAAATTTCTAATTTTATAGGGATGAAATGCAATTAACAAATGTTCGTATATAAATATTTTTGTAGATACAATATCATATTAAGGATACTTAATAGGGGTCAACATTCAAGATAGTGCAGTTAGAAATCCTTTGGTCTTGGTTAGGCAACAAAAACTATCACCTTGAATGATGCACATAATCCTTGTGAAGTTGCAACAAAGGCCACGGGGGGAACTATCCATGCTAAGAATGGAATGACAAAAACTAATGGTTTTATAAACCAAGTAACTCCTCCCGATATTGCAGATACCATGAGAATTCTAAGAGTGGAGTTGCAAAGAAAATGAAAGGTTGATTAGAGCTCAAGAAGAACATAACCAATTGATTGCTTCAAATCTTGGCATACATTCATAGGAAAGATGTGACATGGGAAGAACTTACGCAATGATGATAAGAGTGGGAGTATCTCAAAGAGGCTTTCTCATAAGAAGTCCCATAACTCAACAAGAATTTCTAGAGACGACAAATCTGCCTCTAAGGACTCCACCAACAATCCAAGTTATTCATCTCATAAGAACAATAGGAAGAGGCATTTCAAGGATAGCACACACGGATAATTTTAGAAGGCCAAACCCCTTAACTTCGATGGTAAAGTGAAATTTGGACAAGAATTCAAGGATTGGCTTCTTGGGATGAGGAATTATTTTTCATGTTCATGTCTACTTTGCAAACATTAAGGAAAGGGTGGCCATATTCAATTTGAATTTTAAAACATCAATATGGTGGGATCACCTTAGGGAAGTCAAGAGTATTAATGAAAGAAAGATTGTTCGGGAATAGTTTAAGCAATAGTATCTGTCTGATAGGTACTATGATGATAAAATCAAAGAGTTCAATGATTTAAATTTGGAGAAAATGACCATGGATGAATATGCAAATAAATTCTTGGACATGTAGACAAGGTAAAAATTCAACGTTTTCTAAGTGGACTACCTCACTCATACAATGATTGAATTGAGTTTGATAAATCTCAAACTATAGATGAGACTATAACGAAGGCCAAGTATTTTTATGACCAAAACAAAAGCAAGAGAAAAATCCACAAGGCATGGAAAGGAAAGAAGAAGGAGAAGTTTGACCAAAGCAAGAAGGGATTCAATCCTCCTCATTTAAAAAATCAACAAAGGAAACCATCACATGGAGAGGCTAAGACAACAAATTTTATAGGAGATAAGCCAAGGGAGTCCCTTCAATGTTGGGGATGGGGAAAGGACCACTTTCTTAGAAATTGTCCACATTAAAATGGGAGTGGAAAAGACGTTCACAACATCTAAGAGGCCAAAATTGTGGGTGAGGTAGCAAGGATCATCCCTAGAATCTATGTTGCACTAGAGGACCTCTAAGATGACCACCAATCACATATGACTAAAGTTGAAGGTAATATTCTTGCTTTTTACTAGGGGAATCAAAAACTAGGGAATGGCTCATACTCGTATGACATGGGGTCAATTCCTATTTGCTACCATTATACCCCTAGGTGCACCCTCACAACCCTCGAACATGGGGCACAAGCTATCCTAGGTTTGAATCTATGACGTTGCAAGGAGTGCCTCAAGAGTTGTAACAATAAAATAATAATAAATTAATATTAAATATAATTAATATTAATTTATTATTAGTAAAGAATAGTTAAAGTCAATAGTCATGCCCTTTGGTGAAAAGGTGCAAGACAAGCTTATATAAGCCCAAGCAATTATAATTATTAATCATCTTACACATTATTAATTATTCTTACTTATCCATTTATGGATTACTTATTCGATCTACATTGGGTTTTTATCTAAAAAGCGGATTTTACCGCTTCAGTGCTAGCCCACCTTAGGCCTCACTAATTCTGGTGTTTAGCTAATACTCTCGGAGTTTCTCTGATTTACCAGTCTTTGAATGGCACTAAGCTATTTTCCATAACACTCATCCTCTCCCCCATTTCTCCCTCCTCAGCACGCTCTCCTTCCATGCGTTCCCTATTCATTTTCCCCACTTCTTCCCTCAATTCCCTCGCGATGTTCATATTCAACATTCCGCACACAACCCTCTCATTACTGCATCCACACATCTGCCACACTCCCATCCTCCCTGCCCACATCGACCGATGCCGAAAGTTTATGGGATATTTGATGAAAGTCCAATTGCCATCATTATTTGTCCAGCCAACAAGGAAAATTTTATAAATATTGATGTCAAAAATCAAGTACAAGTTCAGGAATCAATGAAGAATGAGTCAAATAAAGATCAAATAGAATTACCATTACAAATCGACGATTATCATTTTGCAGCTCAATTCATCATCACAACTATAGATGACCAACTCATCGACATAATGTTGGGTTATAGCTGGTTGGAAACACTAGGAACAAAATCCGTTAATACAAAAAAGAAGTGCATCACCTTATTCCATGAGAAGAAGAAAACAATGCTACAACACTTCTCAGTGATAGTCCCTTTATCGAAAACTACAGATGAAGAATCAACTGATGGACAATATGAAGAGTTAAAAGAAGAAATAGAGTTTTTAAACAAACCCATCATGGACAAAGATGATGAGTTGGAGCACGTTCAGAGAAAGCGAGACAATCAAGATATCAAGTTATGTCAACATCAACTACAGAAGGAAAAACCCCATCAACAGTACGACGCATTAAGAAGGAACATAACTTGAAAATTACAAAAATCAACAATGTGTTATCAAGCAATACTGAAAAATTTTTTCGACTACGAAATCATAACAAAACATTAATTACAAAGATTAAAAGATTGAAACATAGTCGTAAGAAGGAACAATCCATTGAAGACCTTGAAGGAATAATTTTAGAAAAGTAAGAAAAAAACCAATGCCTAAAGAATATTAATCAAGAACTAAAGGAATAAATCAAGAAGTTAAAAGAGGACAAAAAGTCGCAACACGAAAGGTTCGAGAAGATTCAAAGTAAAAACAATCTACTTGAGAACAAAGTAGCGCAAATCCAAAAAGAAGCATCCAGACTCTCCGAAAAACAAAGTCAAGTTAAGGAAGTAAATCCCATCATCATCACAAATAAAAAAGAACTCAATACAACAGAAGAACAAACAACAAGAACTCCTTATCGACACCCCAATTATAAACGTCATTTTGACCAATGACAGGGTCAAAATGAACATACACCGAAGAGTTATGTTTTCAGACAAGCGAGAATATCAAATCAAAATACAAAACAACAAATGAGAAGACCTATCCCACAAAGCGATCAAATAAATTCAATAAAAATAGATTTGGGATGGACCACATCATAGACGATGCGGTAGTTCTTCTGGGGAATTTGTAACTCGTATCGCCTTGTTTCAACAAATGTTGCAATGACTAAACACAAAAGATTGAGAGATAACATTACAAGTAAAAAATCGGATGTAATCATTGTCATCAAATAAGCTTAGAGGACAAAGCTTCCCTTAAGGGGAAGGCAATGTAACAATAAATTAATAATAAATATAATAAATATTAATTTATTATTAGTAAAGAATAGTTAAATTCAATAGTCATGCCCTTTGGTGAAAATGTGCAAGACAGACTTATATAAGCCCAAGCAATTGTAATTATCAATCATCTTACACATTATCAATTATTCTTACTTATCCATTTATGGATTACTTATCTTATATGCACTGGGTATTCCAGTAAGAAACACAGTTTCTCTGTTCCATTGAATTTACCGCTTCAAGAATACACTCTATCACGACTTGGTCTACACCCCTCGGGGAGGTTGAAGGTAAGATTTCCAAGCATTTTATTTCTGTTTTTAACTAACCATGGATATACTCATAGTTGTGTTACCCCTAAAATTGTTGATATTTGTGCTTTTGAGAAAAGATGGCATAATGAATCATGGTTAGTCCAACTGGCCACTAGAACCAAGAGAAAAGTTAGGGATGTGGTGGAGAAATGTTCATTAGAGATGGATGAACTCTTCACATGGGAAAATATTAATGTTTTGCCACTTGGTTCCTATGATGTTCACATTAGAATGGATTGGTTGGAAGCACATAAAGTTAAACTTGGTTACTACAACAAGATATTTGAATGCATTGATGATGAAGGATACCCAAGGATAGCAAAGTGCGTTATACAGATGGTTTCTATTAGGTAGATTTCATCCTTGTAGTTAAACAAGTGATTTAGAAAAGGTTGTCAGTTGTATGCAACCCACATATTAGATAGAGTAGAGAATGAAGTTCACAAGTTTGAGGACTATAAAGTCTTACAAGAATTTAGTGATGTGTTCCCTAATGGATTGCTAGGACTTCCAACCAAGAGGGATATCGATTTCACAATTGATCTTGTGCCAGAGTTGCACTTGTGTCCAATACACCTTATAGAATGAGTACCCTAGACTTGCTAGAGTTGAAAATGCAAATGCAAGAGTCATTGGAAACAAAATACTTTTAGTCAAGTGCATCTTCATGGGGAGCACCAATGTTATTTGTGAAAACGAAGGATGGAGCCATCAAGTTGTGCATTTATTATAGGAAAATGAGTAAACTTATAGTGAAGAACAAGTACCCTTTACCTCAAATTGATGAACTCTTTGACCAAAAGGGAGGGGCATGTTGAAATATTGTAACTTCGAAGAATATTCTATATGTATCTTTTTGTGGTCCCCGATGGTCCTACCGGGAGAACCACTTGTATTACTTTGTACCCCGATGCTTCTAATCAAAATAACTAATAAGAGTCATGAGGTAGTCCCCTCTAATTGTAAAGGTGGGTCATTAGCACCCCAGTGTGGTTACTTGAGCCTACATGTGTAACTCGAGCCTACATGATTAACTCGAGCCTACATGTTGGATTTAATTATTAAAGTGAACGAATGAATATAAATAGAGGTGTGGCGCTCCTCATTTGGAACACACACTCTCACTTGTGTAGTGCATTAGTGGAGAAGAGAGAAGTAGCCGGAGAAGGAGGAGGATTAGGCTTTGATCTCCTTGTTGGTTTTATCTTTTATCTTTTGGGGCATCTATATTGATGAAGCTTTTGCTGGGTTTTTCCCTTTAGGGTTTTCCTAGGATAAATCTGTGTTGATCTTGTGATACTGTTTCTTTCAGTGATCATGTTTATATGCTTTTGTTATGAAAATGAAATGAAATACTGATGTATTAGCTAAGCATATGAAATTTTAACAGGGCAAGGGTATTTTCAATGATTGATTTGAGTTTAGGTTACTATCAAGTCAGAATCAAGGAATATAAGATCCACAAAAAAACCTTCAGAATGAGATATGGGCATTATGAGTTTGTGGTGGTTTCATTGGATCTCACTAATGCACCAACTGCATGCATGTGTCTCATGAATAGTGTTTTTAGCAAGTACTTGAATAAGTTTGTGCTTAGTTTTTTGGGTGTCATTCTTACTTATTTTAAGAATAAAGAGGATCATGAAGAACCTTTGAGAATGGTTTTGAAAGTGCTAAGAGAGCATAAGTTTGTGTGTAAACCTAAGATAGTGTATTTTTTATAAAAAAAACAAATTCATTATTTGGGTCACATTATTTTATAGGAAGGAATATTAATTCTTTGCAAAATAACGAAATAAATTTGAGTGGACACAAAAATGTGACAAAAGCTTCTAGTTACTGAAGAAGCTTCTTATTAGTGCTCCGATTTGAAAATTGCAAACCCAAAAAATGAATTTTTAGGTGTGTACTAACACTTGTAAAAAAGAAATTGGAGGAGTTCTTATGCAAGACAATCATGTGCGATGTTATGAGTCAAGAAAGCTAAAGGAACATGAAAATAATAATGTTACTCATGATTTAGACCTTGCTTCCATATTGCATGCTTTAAAAATGTGGAGGCATTATTTGATGGGGATACAATTCGAGCTTAGAATTGACCAATATAGTTTGAAATATTTGTTTGAGTAGCCAACATTAAATGCAAGGCAAACTATATGGCTATAATTTTTATGTGAACTTATTTGATTTTGAAATCAAACACATACAAGGGAAAGAAAATAAAGTGGTTGATGCACTCAACAAAAAATGCATACAATGCATGTGTAAACTATTGGTGTTTTCCAAATAGATTTAAGGCAAATGATTGTTGAATCCCTTGTTGAAGATTAACACTATGTGCAAGTAAAGGATAAATTACAACAACAAAATTTGAAAAAGAGGTATGAAGGTTATCATTTGGAGGATGATGGAATTCTTATCCACAAAAATAGAATGTACTTTTCTAATGCTGTAGATTTGAGAAGAACTGTTATGGATGAAATTTATAAAATGTCATATTCTGATCACCTAGGATACCAAAAGCAAATGCTACAAGAAGGAAGCAATATTTTTGGATGGGAATGAAGAAATATATCAATGAGTATATTTTGAATATGTATGGAATTCCAACAAATAATGGCTAAAAAAAAGAACCCAACATATTTATTACATTCTTTTCCAACTCTGGAATGGAGATGGGAAGTGGTAATTATAATTTTTATCATAGGGTTACCAAATATTTCAAGAAATTATGATCTCATCATGGTTGTAGTGAATAACGTATCTAAGATGGCACATTTTATTCTAGTTAAATTTCATCACAAGAGTAATGAGAGAGGTAGAATATTTATGAAAGAGACATTCAATTGCATAGTTTACCAAAGCAACTATATCCGACTAATGTACAAAGCTTACTTATAACATTTGGAAAAGTCATTTTGCAAATTTGGGTACACAATTGAATTTTAGTATTTCATGCCATCCACAAACATATGGGAAAAAAAGAGTAAATCAAGTGATTGAAGACATGCTTCGCATGTATGTGATGGATAAACCATCCAAGTGGGAATATTATCCACACTTACTAGACTTTGCATATAATAATAGGCATCAAGCATAATTGAGAATGAGTCCATTTGAAGCTTTGTATGGTAGAAGGTATAGAACACAATTAATTTGGGATAATCCAGTGAACATAATTGTGCTTGGGCCATAAATGCTTACGAAAATGGAAAAGGAAGTTGCAACAATTAGGTATAATTTAAAGGCAACTCAAGATAAAAATAAATGCCATGCAGATAAAAATAGAGCGCATAGGGATGGGATCATGTTTCCCTCAAAGTGAGGCCAAGTAAAAGTTCATTGAAGCTTGAAATTTGTGCCATGTTGACACAATATACTGTGGGTCATTTAAAGTTCTTGAGAAGATAGGGCTAGTTGCATATAAAATTGCATTGCCTACTAAGACTACAACTCATATTTTTTTTTTAAATTTCTTTGTTTAAGAAATATGTACATGATCATAACCATGTGATTGATTGGGATGTGATCCAGGTGGAACCTGAGGGAAAGTTCCAAACATAGCTACTATACATCTTTGATACGAAAGTAATATTGCTTTGGAACCGAGCCATCAGACATGTAAGGTGCAGTTGAAGCACTATGATATCGATGAGGTTACATGGGAGTTGGAGGATTCCATGAGAGAGACATACCCGTTTTTGTTCTAATTTTGAGTAAACATTGACGACAATGTTATTCCAAGAGGGAGGGGACTTTAATACCCCCAGTTTTGACCCTTGGAATGTATTGAATCATATTATGTAAAATGATGTAAATATGCTAGTATGGATTCATAGCACAGAGCTCAAGGCTAAGGCCTAGCTAGTGAATGGCTAGGAATGTATATGTAAATATTTCCATATGGGCCATGTGGTTGGATTTTCATGACGATTAAAAATCTAAATAAATATTATGTTAGAAAATAATAAAATGCTTCAAGTTGGTTGTGTAAAAAGTACTAGGGGGCTTTGATTCCGTTATAGGGGGAGAGGAAAACAAACCTATGGGAGATTAAATCCTCTTTTTCCAAGTGTCAGCCTTATAACTCATACATTTGTTCCCATGTGCCTTAAATGATCCAAATACCTCAATTTGACTTATCAAATCTAATCATTGAATGCATGTGTGAGGTTGGTGTGAAATACATGATCATGTAGTTATGGAAGCGTGGGATCAATATACTTCTATGGAAATTGTAAGAGTCCTTCCTTCTAAGGTTAGAAGTAATGTCAATTTTGTTTTCACCAATCCTCTCATATCCTTTGGAGTCTATCACTCATTGATCCAAATACCTCATTTTGACTTACTAAATCCAATCACTGAATGCATGTGTGAGGTTGGTGGGAAAAGTCTTGTCATAGTAGTGTGGAAGCGTGGGATGAATATACTTCTATGACAATTGTAAGAGTCCTTCCTTCTATGGTCATAAGTAATTTCAGTTATCTTTTCACCAATCCTCTCATCTCCTTTGGAGTCTATCACTTAGAAGTAATGTCGGCTATCTTTTCACCAATCCTCTCCATGTATATTTTTACACTACATAGAGCCTTCAAGTTGTTTTCTCCATAGTTGATAACTAGATTACAAAATTAACCATAAATTGGTATTATGAAGAGGAAATTGTCAACATTAGAGTGAATAGGATAGTTGTCGGTGGGAATAAAAGTTGGGAAAGATAGGAACCTTTACCCATTGTGTATTTTTTACTCCTTGATGCTTAAGAAGTCATGAATTGATGTTATATGAGGTTCTCCAATAACATACATTAGGTTGGACTATTTCTGCACACATTGGTAAGTCTTGTAAGGGTTGTATTCCCTAGAGGAACTATACATAAGTGAAGGGAATTTTATTCTTGGTGTTGTGTGGGGCAGTAGAAGAGAGTTCTATGGCTAGATGCCTGAGTGATATTCTTGTAATTACTCAGTGGTGAGCAGTTTGTCTAAGCATGAGAGCAAATGGGTTTTGGACTGGGAAATAGAAGCTTAAATGAGTTTTCTTCACTCTAGTGGCCTCATAACTCATCTTGGGGGTGGTATATGCAGTTGATACCTATGACCTGGTGTAAGGTACCCTTCACCCAATCCGACCATTGGGAGGGGACATTACATGGATTCGGGAATCCCAAATTCGTCCCAAATCCAATTTATGAATTTATAGCAAATAAAATACATGTGAACATAAGTAAACATACACAATGGAAAATGAATCAATCCTCACACGATTGACATGCATATGCAAGCATAAACATTACAAGCATCAATTAAAAACATTTCACATTCAAATACATAAGAATTACTTAGCTTTAAACAATGCATATCCAAGCAACTGGTTGTGTAAGAGTGATTTTCCACCCAATCGTAGGCACTCTATCCATCATATACTATTTTTGCTAAGAGGCCACTAGGGAGAAGGAAACTCCTACAGGATTCTCTCTCTCAACAAACTACCCGATCTTCTCTTTATGTTTATCCAAATGCTCATATAGATCCCTATAGGGATCTCACTCATCTTTCATATTCTTGGCTTCCACAATAGCTGCCCCACACAACACCCTTCTTGGCTAAGGAATCCCCTTCACCGATCCATGGTTCTATTGGGTGATGCATCTTGTCAAGTGCTTCTAGTGTGTGCATAGAAGAATACCAACCTGTTGAATGTTGTTGGAGAATCACCAGCGACCTCAATTTATGGCTTCTCAAGCATCTACGAGAAACATAAATCAACGGGAAAGGGTCCCTAACTCACCTAACCTCTTTTCTCACCTACACCCATCGATTTCCCTTCCAAATAAGCAAATCTGTCCCTAAATTCAAACTTTCTAGGTTATACAAGTTATGAACAACAATACAGAGCTCTGAGTAGTGTAGATTTGCGTGTGTGTGTGTGTGTGAATGATGATTGAATCCAAGAGGTATGGAAAAATGGTGAAAAGATGACTAATATAGCTTCTGACAATATAAGCAAGGACTCTTGACAACTACAGACTAACTTCTGGCAACTGACAGAATTGTCACAAAAGTGCAGTCAGTCCCATGCTTCAATAATTGCATGAGGTGACTTTTCCCACCAACCCCACACATGGATTCAATGATTGGAAAATAGTTTAAAAAGGAGATAATTGGCTTATTCAAGGAACATGACATAATTTTGGACGAGTTCTAAAGTTGACACTTGGCAACAAGAATTTGGTCTCCCATGGGCCCCCTTTCCTCTTCCCCTATGGTGGAATCATAACCCCTTTTCTGCTCTTTACACAACCATTCTTGGACCATTTTAGTATTTTTGCACATAATATTTACATACATTTTGAATTGGCATGATAAGCCAAACACAAGGTCCAAATAAAATATTTTCATCATACATGGCTTGCCATTCACTAGTCGGGCCTTGGCCTTGAGCTCTGCACTAGGAATCCATACTAGCATAATTACATCATTTACATAATTTTTGTTAAATACATCCAAGTCAATACTGGGGGTATTACAATCCCCCCACCTTGGAATAACACCGTCCTTGGTGTTTTCTCAAATTTTAGAACAAAAATGGATATGCCTCTCTCATGGCATCGTCTAACTCCCACATTATGGAATTACAAAATAAAAGCCAAAAGTTTGTATGGAAATAACAGTGTAAGAAATCCTTCAACAAGCTCAAGCGATTAATATTGGCATTGGGTCCAATATGAGAGTATCAAATACATAACAAGATTTCCTTGTATGCACTAATGTATCAAAGGAAGGATCGAGTAAAGTATTAATGTAGGGTGATAGAGTGATTGCATATGCTTTGAGGAAGCTCATGATGCAAGTTGAAAACTATGTTACTTGTGATTGAAAACTTGTTGTAATAGTACATGCACTAAGAATTTGGAGACATTATCTGGTGGGATGAAAATTTGAACTTAACATTGATCACCATGGCCTATAATAATTTTACATGGATTAAATTGAATGCTAGGCAACTTTGATGATTTGAAATTTTGAGATAGAGTGACTTTGATAAATCTTATATCAAAGGAAACTTGAATAACATACTTGATTCCTTAAGTCATAGGCCTCACGTATTTTCAGTAACCTCTGAAGGCTAATCTTAGAGAATAGTTATTAAGTCTATAAGAGCATGCTAGTTAGTATGGGGAAGTAATAATATCATTGTAAAATGAAATAGTGAGAATTAATGAGTATGAGGGATATGCCTTGAATAAGGATGGTTTATTGAGATTTCCTAGGAGCATTTATGCACCATGTGATGAAGACATCTGCAATTTGATATTAAGAGAGGCTCACCGATCTCGAAGTTGAAAATATATTTGTAGAGTTAAACATTATTCTTTTAGGAAGGAATAGAATTTTGGTAAAGTTGAAGTAAAGATAAATATATGCTCTTATACTAACATCAAAGATGACAAGTCCCTCTTCTTCAAAAGTTTTATAAACCTCGCATGAAGGGGCTTGTGAATGTTGCACTCAAAACCTTCCAATACTCGTTGAGCAACAACTAAGCAAAACAATTAGAAACAATCTCAACTTTAAGCCCACAATTGATGGACCTAAATTAAAAATGGATGCCAATCTAAAGTGAATTTTGTTCCAAGTTAACTCCTACCTTTTTCAAGCAAGCCCCGTGATGGATGGATACTGCTCGAGGTAGAGCAATTGGCTTGATGGCCATTGCTATGCGCCTTGCTAGATAGTGGACCCAAGTTCGATCCCTAGTGGTGTCTTAGTCCTCCTCCTAAGGCCAACGCGAGATGGGGCACGGTGGGTTAAAGTGGTAGACACAAGAGTTGACTTCATGATATGTTAAAGGACACAGACTTGACAAAGATTGTAGTTGTTGATTCTCCCATGTTCAAAAAAGAAGACAAAGAAAAAAAGTGATTGACCCACTTGGAATTGGATTTCTAAGTCTTAGGACCATTTAAAGTTATATTTTTTAAATTCTTATTGTTATATAAAAAAAAAATTTATTAATTTTTTTCAAAAAAAAACACCATTAATATTTTTGAGATAATTTTTTTCAAAAAAAAAACATTTAGTGGACAAAGATTGTAGTTGCCCATTCTCCCATGTACAAAAAAAAAAAGAAGACAAAGAAGAAAAGTGATTGACTCCTTGGAATTGGATTTTTAAGATTTAGGATAATATAAAGTTATAATTTTTAAATAATATTTATTAGTTTGTTTCTATAAAAAACCACTATTAATAATATTTTGAGATAATTTTTCCAAAAAAAGAAAATACATTTTTGTAGAAAGATTATAGTTACCAATTCTCTTATACACTTAAAAAAAGAAAAAAGTAGAAAAAGTGATTAACCCACATGGGTTTGGATTTCTAAGTTTTAGAACAATCTAAAGTTATAATTTTTAAATTTCTAATGGATTTATATTCAAATGGATTTATGTTTATGTTTATGTTTAGGAAGGTCAATTATTATCATTTTGTTCATCCCTTGGTAATTTCATAGTTAAAATACATCAATATTCAAATAGATTTATATTAATAAATATACAATAAAGCTTCTAAATATTTATTCATTTGGTTCATCCTTATTATTGGGTAATTTCATAGTTAAAATGCATCAATATTCAAATGGATTTATGTTTAGGAAGGTCAATTATTATTATTTTCACTAGAAGCTATACAATTTATATTGATAAGAGAATATTAGAGCTTACACTATCGTAATTGTAATTGGAGAAATGGAAAAGGATATCTTGAACGGTTGTTATTTAAATATTTTTAAAATGGTGATTGAAATTGGAGAAATCCAAAAGGATATCTTGATCAATTGTTATTTAAATATTTTTAAAATGGTGACTGATGTGGGAGAAATTTAAAAGGATATTTCAATTAGCTGTTATTTAAATATTTTTAAATGATGACCTCTATTTTACATAAATAAATTTACCTAAATCCAAAAATGTGAATTTTTTTTTTTTTCCCTTTTAAATTGAAATTGAAAAAATAATATCGAATGGACTAGTTCGTACGGTTACGGAGAGATGTAACTAAATCTGAAATATTGTCAATCCCTCGTTATCGTGTACATCAATCGCTATGTGGTTATTCATATAAATTCCTTTTCAATGCTTTGACTTGATTATGTCACTGTATTTTATTAAGTATTAATTTATTTTAATCATTTGAACACCTTCCGATCTTAGCTCAGTTGGTAGAGCGGAGGACTGTAGTGGGACACAAAATCCTCATTGTCATCCTTAGGTCGCTGGTTCGAATCCGGCAGGTCGGAATCAATCCATTTTCGATTTTATTTGCCCCTAATATAAATTGCGGCCGCTGGTTCGAATCCGGCAGGTCTGAACATCGACACTAGATCGATTTTATTTGCCCTGGTTCGAATCCGGGAGGTCGGAACATCAATGATAAATTGATTTTATTTGCCTCTTATATAAATGCGAATCCGGCAGGCCGGAAAATTAACGCTAAATAGATTTTATCTGCGGTCGCTTGTTCGAATCCGGCAGGTCGGAACATCAATGATAATTTGATTTGTTTGCCTGTTATATAAAATTCGAATCTGCCAGGCGACCTGAACATCAACGCTAGATCAATTTTATTTGCCGCTAATATAAATTGCGGCCAATGGTTCGAATCCGGCAGGTGGGAACATCAATGATAAATCGATTTTATTTGCACGCGAATCTAGCTTGCCGGAACATTAAACTAGCATAGATTCAACTTAACTCTAGACCTATTAAGCACCAAGAAGGATTAAAAAAATAGGGGAAAATCTCTTATTGCTTAAAATAGGCGTTAGCTTTCCACCCGACCATTTGCACCGATCGGACGACCGGCAATGTCGGATGTGACAGCTCACGTGAGCTAAGTTGTCCGATCGGTGCAAATGGTCAGGTGGAAAGCTAACGCCCTTAAAATATCTAGGACTAAGATGGATATATGCTAGTTTCTTTCTTTCTTTGGTGCTAGCACTTTCTTCTTTTTTCTTACATTAAATATTATGTCAATTTTGTTTGTAGCATTTAATACCTATGTAGGTACCTACCTAAGCAGACAAAGATCTCCAACTCTTGATACAAAAATTAAACATTTAGGGAATTGTAAGTCAAATATGACCCTTCCTCTTTTTTTATAACAAAAACGAGGAAGATATTATAATTATATAAAAAGGCTATTTACAACCATGCGCACAAAATAAGAGGTTTGAGACCTGCAAAACATTCTGTTTTGACCCAAAGATAGTGAACTGTTTATACTTGAAACTAGAGACTTAAACCCACAACTGCGCCAAAAAAGACATTTTTCACCCTTCAAAGGGTATATACGAACAAAGACACCTAAAACCAAAATGCAGAAAAACATAAAATACCATTGAACTTGAACTACTCCAATTGCTTTCCCTTAGGGTCTTTAATAGGCTGAACTACTGAGGTTTCCTCCATAGGATGATCTCCGATAGTCGAGTCTTGGAAATGGATGCTTTGATTCATGTTTACCAGCTTCTGTAGATCCTCCTTCATGTATCCTGCACCCATTAGCTCATGCAAATCTATGTGGTTGTTTTCTATTCAAACGTCGTGGTTTCCCATTTTTCGGGCCATCCATTTGACCTCTTCAGCAGTTGAACTTCCTTTTGTAATCCCCCGATTCATGATGTCGTAGAGCCATCGCATGCATTGTTTGATATCCTTCAAGGATGCCCAAAGATCATTCAAGGTTATATCCCTGTCTACCATAGCTTACTGTGACATAGGCAATTCTGAATGCGCCACAAGATATGGGTGTGCAGCTTGGGAGCTTTGCATCTAGTCCTTATCTTCCAAGCCGAGGGAGCCCAAGGAGAACGAGAGAAAAGGCTCTACAAGAGGAATGTTCACTTCACCAACCTTTTATGCATTGGGAAGCGTATTCACTGCACCAAGAAAACCTTTCTTTGCACCATAAACACCAGGAGCCTTCACTGCACCAGGAAAATCGTTCAGTGCATCGCAAACACTGTTCACTGCACCACAATTCACCGCACCGAGGAAACCTTTTATTGCACCACAGAAACCTATCATTGCACAGACAATCTTTGTTATAATAAAGACATTCACTGCACCAAGAAAACCGTTTACTGCGCCATTGAAATCAATTGTTGCACCAGGAGAATGACCGAATGAGATTGGAGGTGGCTTCTTGAGGGAGTTTTCCATGGATCATGCGGGAACTATAATCCATCTGCGTGGGCTTGGGGCTGCATTAAAGCCCATCGCATGGGTTGCCTTAGGGAGACAACTGTACACCGGAGGCCATGCAGCCTGTTGGCTGTTGGATCACCGGATAATGGGAACTCCCCCCCAATAAAAGATAATGATATTTAAAAAAACAGAGACTTTGTGAAATGGCCTAGCACCAACCTTAGGCCATCCTAGAACCCCTTCATCCTTGCTAGTGTTCCTAGGGGACATAAATTGTGTTTTTCAATATGCCATTAACCTCAGATAATACCGTTTTTAGCTTGGCTCCTTGGTTTGACAACTTATCAGCTTCGATGTTGTTACATCTGAGAAAGTGATAAAAGGTGATTTGGATGTTTGCAGAGGATTTCCGAATTCACTCATAGATCCTTCAAATTTTGACAGATCCCTTGTTGTATCCATTGATCATTTAGTGGATAACTTGCTTGGAGTCTCCCATGACAATCATTTTGGTGATCTTAATTTCCTTAGCCAGCTCCAAACCAAAGAAGACCGTGAGCCATTCAGCTTCATTATTGGTTTTTTGACCAAGACCCCAGGAATAAGATGGCACTATATTCCCTTTGGGATCAAAGATGATCCCACTTGCACTTGCCTCCCCGGGATTGCCTTTCGAGGCACCATAAAAAAAGAGAGTGACTGCGTTTTGCCCCAACCACCATAGAGATAATTCTTCTAGATTTTTCTTGATTTCCCACGAAGGAAGCTCAGAAGGAGCTTTCGTTTGAAGAGAGTTATGAGATAGAATTTCTTGGCACCAATTGAGTTCTCATGGACTAAGATTCTCAGATTGGGGAACAGAGACATGTTTTGAATTCAACTCTTCACTGATCATGTTCATGGCTTTGAAGGATGCCCGTTGCGGTTTTGCATTTTTATTATAAAAAAGGAGTATGTTTCTAGCGAGCTAAATTTTACAACAAAATATTTTGTGGACAATATTCCATAAACTACCAAGAGTCTTCTTCTTCCCTATTCTCCCCGGATAGCGGCTTTTCCAATTTGTAAGCAGTACAGAGAGATTTCTTGGAAGAGAAAAATTCATGCCAATAGGACCTAGGAGGAGCTTCCAAACTTGAAGTGTGAAAGGACACTCAAGAAATAGATGGTAGGAGGCTTCCTCCGGTTCATGACATAGATTACATCTTGATGGCCCACATATACCATGCTTTATTAAGTTTTCTGCAGTTAGGAGCTTATTCTTTGCCAAGAGCCAAAAGAAGATGTTGATCTTGGGGATGCTATCAAAGCTCCAAACCTTTCCCCAGATTCTTTGTTGATGTTTATCTCCACTATGATTCAAGACCTGGTAGCCTTCTTTAATTGTGTAGAGCCCTGTTTTTCCCCATCCTCTTATATCTCTGACTCTATAATTAAGAGGGGTGATGTCGTGGAGAAGAGAAGCAAAAAAATCGTAATCCTTACGAAGGTGGGGCGGGGGTTTAGAATTTTCCATCCATTCCAATTTCCTCTTGAATCCCATATAGCTAGATCTTTAAGTTTTTTGAAGCCTTTCTCTTGCATCAACCTTTGAAGAGTAAGGAGATTATCAATAGATTCCAAGGGAGGTTGTCTCAGGATGGGATCTGACCAAATATCAATTTTGATGCCATTCCCAGGAATCCAATACATATTGTCTTTAATTAGGCGAAAAGAGTTTTTGCAGAGACTCGAGATGAAGGTCCCTTTACTTACCCATGGGAGATCTAAGCATTTACATATTTTTTCCTTATAACTTCCTTCTACCATTCTTTTTCTCCTGTGACCATCCTCCACACCATTTTTACTCCCAGACAACTGTTCATTTTTCTAGGATCCTTGATTCCTAACCCTCCATTGTATTTGTCCTCCATGAGTGTATCTCAATTTACTAGATTGAATTTTCTTCCCCGAGTCTTACCTCCTTGTCATAAAAACTTCCTTATCTCAATGCTGAAAATATTGATTACATATTTAGGCGCCATGAAAATCGCGTAAGAGAAAATGGGGTAGGAGGAAATAATGGATTTGATGAGAACTACCTTACCTGCTAAATTAAGCCAAATATTACTCCAGGCCTGATTTTCTTTTTCAGTTTCTGTATGAAGGGACTCTAGACCGAGATAACACATTTCCTATTCACTATGGGGACCCCCAGGTATATGAAAGAACTCCATTGGAGATTAACCTTTATTCCCAAGATATTGGCTATTTCTTGGAGAATGCTAGAATTGATATTCCAACCATACAACCAAGACTTGTTGGCATTGATTTGGATTCCAGGAGATTTTAGGAAGAGATCCAAAGTGATTTTCAAGCGCTTGACGATTTGAGTCGAGGCACTACCCAAAAGAATGGTGTCATCTGTGAACTAAGCGTGGTTGATTGGTTGCATGGCTCTAACACAGCTCTTGAGAGATTCCGTTCAATCTTCTGTTGAGTGAGTTAGCTACAAGGATGTAGATAAAGGGGGACATTGGGAAACCTTGTCGAATTCCTCTCTGATCTTGGAAGAGCGAGGTTGGTCGACCATTTATAAGGGGAGCGATTCAAGGCTTGCTTATGCACGATTTATGTAACGTCCCCATACCCCATAATGCAGATTATTAAAAAAATTACCTCAAGAACCCTTGTTCTCTCTTCAAACAACGTGCATGAACGTTAACTCACACTTCCATCTTCATTTTTAGGCTTAGGAACCCCTATACATCACTGTAACAGTCGTTCCTCCCTGTAATGTCCCCATACCCCATGATGAAGATTATTAAATTTTTTGCCTCAAGAACCCTTGTTCTCTCTTCAAACACCGGGCATGGACGTTAACTCACACTTCCACCTTCATTTCGGGGCTTAGGAACCCCTGCACATCACTGTAACAGTCGTTTCGCCCTGGACAAATCCCTTCTGCGACTGGATTCACTTCTTTCGCACTGAACCCGTATTTTCGCAGTCTGCATTCCGCACTTCCGCCCTTCCGACCTCATAAATCAGAAATATAAAGTTCGACGGAAAACACTTAGTCTCTCTTCCCCCTTGAGTCTTCCACACTTCTGCTCTTCGCCTTCCGTAGTTTAGAACTCGAAAATTCCAAGTGCGGTGGAACACTTCAATGAACCTTCCTCCCTTCCTCTTTCCGCCTTCCGCTTCTAGGAACTCAAGAAATCATAAACTCAAATGTGCGACGGAACATTCAAAAAACCTCTTCGCATTCCGCCCTTTCACTTTCTGCCTTCCACACCTCAGAACTCGGAAATCAGAAACTCAAATGTGCGACGGAACATTCAACGACCTTTCCGCCTTCTGCACTTTGGAACTTGGAAATCAGAAATTCCAAGTGCGACGAAACACTTCAACAACCCTTCTGCCTTCCACACCTCAAAACTCAGAAATCAGAAACTCAAAATGTGCAACAGAACATTCAACGACCTTTCTGCCTTCCACCTTCTGTACTTCCACTTTCCGCCTTCTGCCCTTTGGAACTCAGAAATCGAAAACATAACTCTCGATGGTGTCTTTCAACCACCATTTCACCTTCCACCCTTCCACCTTCTGCACTTCAGAACTCAGAAGTCGAAAAACTATCAAATGACGGAACCTCTATCCTCGTTTTTGCCTTCCGCCTTCTTGCCCTCCAGTGGGAAACTCGGGAATTGAAAGACCAAATCTTTACCTTAACCTTTTTTTGGATTTCCACCTTCCGCCTTCCACAGGCAGATCCCAGAAGTCGAAAAACTAATTTTCTACTTTTATCTTTTCTCCTGATTTCCTCCTTCCGCCTTCCACAAGAGGATCTCGGAAGTTGGAAATCCCACATTCTACTTGATAAAACTTCTTTCTCCCTCCTCCCACATTCCGCCTTCGCTGCGGAACTCGAAAATGGGGAGAACAACTTTCGGCCTTAACCTTTTTTTGCACTTTCGAATTCTGCTTTTTGACCTCGGACTTCGGAAATTGGAAAACACACTTCTGCTTGGATTTAAACTTCTTTCTCCCACCTCCCGTATTCCTCCTTCTGCTGAGGATCCAGGGGTGCAGAAACACCATAATATGCCTTGTCCAATTATCCCTTTTTCGGTTTTCGCCTTCCGCCTTCCCCAGGCAGATTCCAAGAGGCAGAAACTCAAGGATTCTTACCTTAGCTACATTTTCATCCCTGTAACAGGCTTCTAGCCTCCATAAGCTTATGCAAATGCACCACAAAACACCAGGCATGTACATAAGTAAAATGCATTGAACATACAAAGCATAAACAAGCAATCATAGGGACATTCATACACAAGTAAACCTCTACTTGATCATGAACAAGGATTCATCATGAACATAACAATTCATCATATTCATAAGCATTCTACATAACCAATATGTTCATTCATCAGAAAACACATTACATAAAAAGAGTAACATAAATACTTATCTTGATGGTTAAGTTGTCCTGCAACTAGTTATGTCACTGCAATGTTCCACCCAACCATATGCCACTGTGTTCATTAATCTCTCAACACACTACCACCCCTAAGCTAGGCATGATTTCCACAAGGGACTAGGGAATAACATGCTTACACACAACCAACACACATCAGAACACAGTCAAACCAACTAACAGTTGGACTTATCAGGTTGCTAAGGCAATGGTTAGGTAGAAGTGCTGGGCTAGTGAGCTCAACCTCAAAGCTAAGGATACCTACAGTAGATCTGGATTGGTCTCCACGACTCCAGCCCACCCTACACAAGGAAGTATTCCTTTCTCCGCTTATACAGTCCTTTAGGCCATACCTTCCCTCTAGTGCTCACGCGGGTGTGTAGGCCGGATTTACTATCCCCTTTGATCTTTTTGTATGCTTCCTCTTTTTACTTGGCTTATCATCCAATTCTAGCCCTACTCCACTCCTAAGCCTTCAAAACAAAACATGGATGCATTACACAACAATCCATAAAGAAAACAAAGCCACATAGGCTTCCATATGCCCTTGTGGAATTATGCCCCCATCTCTTTCATGTTGCAGTTCCATAGCTAGCTGTGGTATTTTATTAATTTGTACATTTACATAATATACCAAAAGATATATAATGTGCTTAGCTTAGTACTATCACCATAGGTATCAGCCTTGATCACTTATCCACAAAACATTCATTAATGGTAGGGCCTTGGCCTTGAGCTCCATGCCATGATCTCAATACAATATTTACATCATGTACAATTAAATACCATGGGGTCAAAACTGGGGTATTACAATCCCCTCCTCCTTCAATCAACACCGTCCTAAATGATTTACAATTTAAACAAAAATGCTACACCGACATCGCCCTCAGTGCTTCGCAAAATTGAACAAAAATGGATGTGCCAATCACATGGAACCCTTAAGACCCCATGTATCCTTATTAGGACCATGGTTCTCCTATTGCACCTTTATTTGTCCAATGGTACGACCTGGAACACTTCCAGGTCCTTGATTGCATGCATTAGTCCATACCACCAGTCTCTTTCCGATCTTGGAGAATCCTTCTCCACAACTTGGATCATCTCCAATGCTTTTGGCGACCAACAATACCTATGCTCAAGCCCCAATAAATTATTCAATTCTCATGTCAGATTCAAAAGATTTTTCAAAAATCATGGACGAATCACATGCACATATATATATTGACATAAAATCAACAAGTGATTCAAATACTTATCTGCATAAGTATCTTCTTTTGGCTCCATAGGTATCTGACTTGGATTTATACAACCATAGAACCCATAAGACCTGCCCCATCCTACACAAGGATACCTCTTCTCTGCTATCCAGTCCCTCGAGTGTGCCCACCCTTCCTGTGCTCTTCTAGGGTGTGCATTAAAAGGTAGCTAAGTTTCTGCAAGCCTTAGATCACCTGTGGAAACATCCTTCAACCGAGATATGGCAGATCTGCTCTAGAGCCTATCACTTCCTCTAAGTTCTCTCCAAGCTCAGGTGATTCCTTTTTGGACACCACAACGAATTAATTCATATGTCAAATTCATTCCTTTAGGATGGAATCTATAACAAGATTTTCAAAACCATGGCTACATCATATGTTCATGTGTATTTACAGAAAATCAACAACAATAAAGGTTGATTAAGTAAACCAAATACTTATCTGTATAGCATCTCTCAACCGTGATCTGGTGGCCCTGCTCCAGACCCTAACACCTCTCTGGGTGCTTAATGGCAGCTCTGCTTGAGGGCTCAACACCTCCTTCAAGTGCTCACCAATGCTTAGGCGCTTCCTTTCCGGACACCATAATACCTAGGGGTTATTCTCTTCACGGATCCCCCACTCTCGTGACAGTTCCTTTACGACGTGAATGTGTGCACAGAGAAGTCTAATCAGATGTCTTATGCCCTGGGCATCCCCAGTGATGCATATTCGTGTCTAGATGGACGGGGGACAAAGCTATCTACCCTTGTACATCCTTCTGGAGGAGCCATCTTTCCCAAACACATCCTTCTGAGGAGCTATGTACTCCAAGGGCGTACTACCATCATCTCACCTGGGTTACATACTAGCATGCAGTTCACATGAGATGCCATCAAGAAAATTTTATTCATAGATTTTCAAATCTATTTCATTCATGGATAAATTTCCAAATATCAATAACATTGATACCAAATCAAAATATGGATTCACAGTTATGCTTCCTATAGAAAACCAGATTTTTGCAACCATGAGGCCATCCTCATATTGTTTGGCTTTTGCAAGTGGGAGCACTTATCCCCTACTTACACATACTGCCCAAAACCTGGACATTCACATACAACATGTCATCCTGACACCATTTTAGATCAGCCAAACAGTCAATTAGCAATCAGAAACAAAATTTAAAATCTATTCTGTTCAGAAATTAGATTCCGATCATGAGATCCTTCTCATAGCACATGGCAGTTTCCTGCCTTGGTTTCATTGGGCACAACCATACTGCTTTGTTCAAGTCATTCTTCCTGTAGTCTTCAAGAAGTCCTCATATGTATGCTCATACACACAAGGGCCATAGGGCCATTTCCTCATGGAACTACAAGTTCACATGCAAGCCTCCCCAACCTATACATAGACTCCACTTTACATGCAAAATATCCTTCAATGCACTTCCTGCAAGTCCCACAAAGGTCTTACATCTATTATATTTCTTGGAGCAGGACAACTCATAATAGCCTCAATCTTCTCAGGGTCTACAGATATTTCTTTATCTGAGATAATGTGACCCAAATAATAAATTCTATCTTCATAGAAGTCACATCTACTCAACTTTGCATACAACTTATGCTTCCCGAGCAATTTCAAAATCATCCTCGACTGTTGTACAAGTTCTTCCTCATTCTTTGAATAAGTAAGAGTGTCATCAAGGAAAACAAGAACACACTTGTCTAAGTACCTGCTGAAAACATTATTCTTGAGGCACATAAACGTAGCTGGTGCATTTGTGAAACCAAATGGTACCACTACAAACTCATAAGATCCATACCTTGTTCTGAAGGCTGTCTTATGAACATCTTCATCCTTTATTCTTACCTATGGTAACCATACCTTAAGTCAATCTTGGAAAACATCTTTGCTCCTCTCATTTGATCAAAGAGGTCATGTATTCAAGGAAAAGGGTATTGGTTATTCTTAGTGACCTTGCTCAGTTGTCTATGATCAATACACAACTAGAGTGTACCATCTTTCTTTTTTACAACTAGAGCTGGTGCTCCCCAAGGAGACACACTTGGCTTGATGTACTTCTTTTCCAACAACTCCTACAGTTGCATCTTCAGCTCTAGTATTTCTGGTATGCTCTTCCTGTAGGGTGTCTGGGACACTGGTGCTGCTCCAGGCACAAGTTCAAAGGTAAAATTAATGTCCCTCTTTGGAGGAAGCCCTATGATTCTATCAGGAAAAACATTCCCAAATTCCTGCAACACATGAAATCCCTCCAACCTAGGAGTATTATTCTCTACTGCCTCCAAAACTTGAGTTGCATACACCTGGAAACCTTTCCCACAGAACTTCTTCAGCTGCATTGCTGAAGACTTCCTTCCAGAGATCACTTTTGGAATGCCTTTTGCAACCTTTAGTTTCCCTTCTTCATCTAAGCACTCAAAAGTCTTGTTGTAACAATCTAGCTTTGCTCTATGTGCTCCCAACCAATCCATTCCAATGAGGACATCATATGATCCAAGTGGTAGAACATTCATATATGAATAGGTGACTAACCAATCCATGACCAATGTACATTTCTTTATCACCTTACTAACCTTCTTCTTGGTTCTAGTGGCTAGTTGGACTGACCATGATCTTCTATGATTTGATTCCTTTAAAGTGCACATCTCAACAGGTCTAGGGGTGATATAACCATGAGTGGATCCAGGGTCAATCAAAACATAAACAATTTGTTCATCAATCTCACCCTCAACTTCCACCACTGTTGAGTTATGACTTGCCTGGTGGTCTTCTAACATTGCACAAATTTCATGAACACTCTCTGCTTCCTAACCCACAATTTCAGCTTTTTGGGTGCTATGGACTTGAGCTTCATTCCCATTTTCAAGTGGGCAATTATTGCGCAGATGGGGTCCTCCACATCCCTAATATTTGAGTGGTTTCCTTGGATTCCCCCGCATCAATCTGGTTGGCTAAATCACATCTTTTGATGAATGCATTTGCTGCTTCAAGAGGTGAGAAGGTTTAAAACGTTTCTTCCTTGGGTTAAGCTTCTCATTATTCTTGTGGGGATTTCTCCTACTCCCTTCTATCTCTATTAACTGATGCCCAAAGTTTATCTTCCTTTGGAGGTCTGCTAAACTCTTGACCATCCTTTTATTTTCCTCCCTGTAACTCTGCAACTCTACCCTTAGGCTTCTTATGGAAACTGCAGCATCTAGGGAACTCTCTTGTTCCTTCTTCCCATCAATTTCAGTTTCAGTTTCTTGAATATTATAAGCTGGCCTTACATACCCTTCCCCAGGTGGCCAACTCCTACGCAAATGGGGTCTTCTACATCTCTAACATTGGAGTGGCTTTCTGTTCTCTTGTGGATCTCTTGGATTTCCCCCCATCACATATTCCTCGTGTCGACAGGGAGCCTGTGCATCATCCATGCTGTTAATCTTTTTGGCACTGATCTTCTTTGACCTTCTTGGTCGGACAAAGACCAACTTTTCAACATGCACTATGATTCTGTGTTAACAACATCATTTGTTAGACAATCTCTAAAAAAAAAATACTTACCAACTACTTATTGCATGCATGAACATTCAATATCGTAGTAGAATCCAGATATAGGTCAAGGTGCATTTTTTTGGGTTGGTTAAGTTTAGCAACTCTACTAAATAGCACTCTTTCTCACTGTAGTTTTCTTTCTACAACTAATTGTCTTGGAACATTTATACCAATGCTGCAACCAACAGCTCTGTTAAACCACAACTTGGGTGTTCTTTTCCATTTTAATTGATCAACTTGGCCCATTTAGGCCCTAGTGCTGCAACCTTTGCTTTGATACCAATCTGTAACGTCCCCATACCCCTTAATGTAGATTATTAAAATTTTTGCCTTAAGAACCCTTGTTCTCTCTTCAAACATCGGGCATGGAGGTTAACTCACACTTCCACCTTCATTTCCATGCTTAGGAACCCTTGCACATTACTATAACAGTCGTTCTGCCTTGTAACTTGTCCATACCCCATAATGTGGATTATTAAAAAGTTTCCCTCAAGAACCCTTGTTCTCTCTTCAAACACCGGGAATGGATGTTAACTCACACTTCCACCTTCATTTCCAGGCTTAGGACCCCCTGCACATCACTGTAACAGTCGTTTCTCCCTGGAAAGATCACTTCTGCAAACAAAATGACTTCTTCCGCACTGAACATGTCTTTCTATAGTCTACATTCCGCACTTCCTCCCTTTCGACCTCCGAAATTGGAAATCAGAAATATAAAGTTCGACGGACAATACTTAATCTCTCTTCTGCCTTCTGCCTCCCGCACTTTCACTCTTTGCCTTCCCCAGTTAGGAACTCGAAACTTGGAAATTCCAAGTGCAACAGAACACTTCAACGACCTTTCCGCCTTCCGCATTCTGTCATTCCGCTTTTCGCCTTCTGCACCTCGAAACCTGGAAATCAAAAACTCAAGTGTGCGACGAAACATTCAACGACCTTTTCGCCTTCTCCTTTCACACCTTGAAACTCGAAAATCGAAAACTCAAATGTGCGTCATAACATTCAACGACCTTTTCTCCTTTCACCTTCTACACTTCAGAACTCGAAAATCGGAAATTTCAAGTGTGACAGAACACTTCAACAACCCTTCCACCTTTCGCATTCTGCCCTTTCGCTTTCTGCGTTCCGCACCTCCGAACTTGAAAATCAGAAACTCAAATGTGTAACAGAACATTCAATGACCTTTTTACCTTCCACCTTTTGCACTTCCTCTTTCTGCATTCCGCACTTTGGAACTCGGAAATCATAACCATTACTCTCGATGGAGTCTTTCAACCACCGTTTCGCCTTTCGCCTTTCGCCCTTCCACCTTCCGCATTTCGAAACTTGAAAGTCGGTAAACTATGAATGACAGAACCTCTATCTTCATTTTTGCCTTCTTCCTTTCTACCCTCCAGTGCGAAACTCGGGAATCAGAAGACCAAATCTTTACCTTAACTTTTTTCTAGATTTCCACCTTCCATTTTTTGTAGGTGGATCCTGGAAGTTGGAAATCTCAGTTTCTACTTATATCTTTTCTCCTGATTTCCTCCTTCTTCCTTCCGCAGGCGGATCCCGAAAGTCGAAAATCGCACATTCTTCTTGATAAAACTTCTTTCTCTCGCCTCCCACATTCCGCCTTCCGCCTTTGTTGCGGAACTTGAAAATAGGGAGAACGACTTTTGACCTTAACCTTTTTCTGCACTTCTGACTTCTGCTTTCCGAGCTAGGACTTTGAAAATCGGAAAAAATACTTCTGCTTTGATTTAAACTTATTTCTCCCGCCTCCCGCATTCTGCCTTTCGCTGCGGATCCATGGGTGCGAAAACGCTATAATATACCTTGTCCAACTTTCCCTTTTTCGGTTTCTGCCTTCTGCAGGTGGATTACAAGGGGAGAAAACTCAAGGATTCTTACCTTAGCTGCATTTTCAACCCTGTAATAGGGTTCTAGCCTCCATGAACTTAGGCAAATGCACCACAAAATACAAGGCATGTACAAAAGTAAAATGCATAAAACATACAAGGCATAAACAAGTAATTGCAGGGACATTCATACACAAGTAAACCTCTACTTGATCATCAACAAGCATTCATAATGAACATAACAATTCATCATATTCATAAGCATTCTACATAACCAGTATGGTGATTCATCAACAAAACATTGCATAAACAGAGTAAGAAAAATACTTATCTTGATGGTTAAGCTGTCTTACAACTGGCTATGTCACTGCAACGTTCCACCCAACCATAGGCCAGCGTGTTCATTAATATCTTAACACAATTCCACCCCCAAGTTGGGCATGATTTCCACAAGGGACTAGGGAACAACATGCTTACACACAACCAACACACATCAGAACATAGTCAAACCAACTAACAGTTGGGCTTATTTGGCTACTAAGGCAATGGATAGGTAGAAGTGCTGGGATAGTGAGCTCAACCCCAGAGCTAAGGATACCTACACTAGATCTAGGTTGGTCTCCACAACACCACCCCGCCCTACACAAGGAAGTATTCCTTTCTCCTCTTATACAGTCCTTCAAGCCATACCTTCCCTCCATTGCTCATGGGGGTGTGTAGGCCTGATTTACCAACCCCTTTTACTAGGCTTATCATCCAATTTTGGCCCTAGTCCACTCCATGCCTTCAAACCAAAACATGGATGCACTACACAAAAATCCACAAAGAAAACACAACCACATAGGATTTCCTCTGTAACACAGAGAAAACATGGTCTCATACCGCAATGTCACTCAAACAAAACACTACGGAACTACACTTCCACACATTGGATAGTCGAACCACCACACTGGGCATCTCCAGAGAAAAACAAACAATTTAAGAGTGAATGAATGATAGAAATGAACAACAACATTGGGGAAAACCACATATGACCACACCTACTCATAAAATCGAGCGATCTCCACTGCCCTTGCTCGACAAAGGAAAATACTTGCAAATAATCAACCCCTTGAACCTTTGCGCGGTTGAGGATGGTAAACAACATATGAATGACCACAAACAAACATGGTTATCCCTGCAAGAAGAACGCACAACATGCATGGACAAAGAACGACTCTTTTCCTTTTCTTGCAGGCTTACCCAACAACGTGAATGACCGAATGCCCCAATGCTCATCACGAATCAAGAATGAGAGGATGGGCACGCGTTCCCATGCAGGTTTACTTGTTGTAGAAGCAAGAACATGAACTCCCAGGATCCAGATCCGCAGACTTGCTTAGTCAAGCCATCAGACTGCCATTCCTTGCTCTGCCATTAAATGCCTCAACCAACTTCTGGAAGAAATTGATGGTTGAGGATAGGGGACAAAAGTAGTTGAGGCATCATGGGTTTCCCCATTGACATCTGGTCACACCCTATTTGGATCAAGGTTTGACTCACTCCCCACTCTATGCCCTTGTGGAATCATGCCCCCATATCTTTCACATTGCAGTTCCATAGCTAGCTGTGGTATTTTATTAATTTATACATTTACATGATATATCAAACGATATATACTGTGCTTGGCTAAGCACTATCACCATAGGTATCAACATTTATCACCTATCTACAAAACATTCATGAATGGCAAGGCCTTGGCCTTGGGCTCCATGCCATGATCTCAATACAATATTTACATCATGTATAATTAAATACCATGGGGTCAAAACTAGGGTATTACATTACTCGTCTTATAAAATTGGCAGGGAAGCCATAGTTTTTCATGAATTGAAAAGTATAAGAGTGCCTTATTCTATCAAAAGCGTTTGCAAGATTTAGTTTTATTGCCATACATGCTTCTTTGTGAATCTGGCTTGGATAAATAGATTCCTGCACTAGCAAAATGTTGTCGTAGATATGCCTTCCTACTATAAAGCCTCTTTGGTTTTCTGATATGAGAAGCAATATAACCTTCTTGATTCTATTGGCGATGAATTTGGAAAGGATTTTGTAGGAGGAGTTGCATAATGAGATAGGCCTGTACCTTTTAATAGTGGCCATTTTTTCTCTTTGGGAATAAGATCAAGAAAAGCGGAGTTCGTGGCTCCTCCAATCCTGTCTTTAGATTGAGACCAGACTATCATTCTAACTAGATATTTTTTGATTATGTGCCAACAACTTCTATACAAACTTATTAAGAAACCACCTAGTCCTGGAGCCTTGTCTGGATGCAAGGTCCAGACTGCTCTGCAGACCTCTTCAAAGGTCATAGGTTGAGTAAGAGAGTCCAACTTGTCTTTTAATAGCAAAGAAATTTCATTGCTGAGAGTGCGCAATTCCTCCCAGGAGACAACATCCTCACCAGAGTAGAGATCTTCAAAAGGCTCTTTTATTTCCCTTTTTATTTGCTTGGAGTCAATTATTTTTTCTCCATTTTCTTTTAAGATCTCTTTTATTGTATTTTTCCTATTGCTCTCTTTACATTGATAGTGAAATAACTTGGAGTTATGATCTCCAGCATTCAACCATAAGCATCTGGACTTTAACTGAAGTTCAACTTCTTCCTTTTGCTGGATGGCAAGGATTTTTTTGTCAATTTCTTTTTCTTTCAACAACATTTCTTTAGTTACTTTGTTCTGCTCCATTTTCTCTTGAATTTATTCAAGGGTATTGATTAAGGAAGTTTTTTCTTGCCCAGTATTTTGACGTTGGGACAACCAGACCTTGAGCTCTCTTTTCACATTTGATATCTTTTGCTCCCGAATGAAGCTAGGGGAACCCTGGTAAAAAATTTTCCAGGCTTGGGAGACGACATCGAAAAACATTGGTTTTGGGATCCAGATTGGAGAAAATTTGAATGGCAGAGGACCCAAGTTTTTAATAGGCTCAGGGGAAAGCATAATAGGCTTGTGATATGAAACAACAGATGCTAGGAGTCTTGAAATTGGCATAAGAGGTTTGTCTAAGAAAGAAGTACTTACCAAAATTATGTCCAACCTCACAACAATGTACCAGCCTGGTCCAATACGCTTGTTGCTCCAAGTATATTTTTCTCTCTTAGGTTTGATGTCAGCAAGTCTCCATATTGCCATTATATATTCTAATATTTCCCTGAAGGGATCTCTTACTCTAGAGCCTCCTTTTTTTTCTTCAGGGGAGATGGTGACATTAAAGTCCCTCGCTATGATGCACAGGTGGGGCATCTTGCCATGCCTTTGCAGTTCCAATTGGGTCCAGAAGTATTCCTTATCTCCATGGATTGTAGGTCCATAAATGTTTCCAATCCATAATATCTCATGAGTGTTTAGACATTCGAGTTCCACAAACAACCAATGATGATTTTCTATTACTGATTTAAATTTAAAAATATTTTTGTCCCACTAGGTTAGAATACCTCCTGATGCCCCTTGAGCGCTTACTACTTTTCCTTCATCGTTCTTCTAGAACTTCTTGAATACAACTAGACTGTCTTCCTCTTTCATTTTTGTCTCCTAGATTGTGAGGATGGAGTTTTTATTTTTTTAAGAATTTGAATCTTTTAATGGCTTCTACCTTTTGATTTCCTCCTAGGACTTTGCAATTCGAGGAGACTAGATTCATTATTTCCTGATTGTTGGTGGTACTACTCTATCCTTTTTCTCTTCCGCATGATCTCCTTCATGTTTATCTGATAGGTAGGACTTGACCAGGTGGTCTAGATTCGACTGCTTCCCTTCTGCCTTTTCTCTTGTTGTTTCTTGCTCCCTATGGAATTTATTGGGTTTTCTCGCTTTTTTATTAGGGGTTCTACTTCATCTTCTTTTCTCTCTGAGGTATCTTCCATCTATGCCTTTGATCTGGATCTCGTTACTGATCCTCTTGAGTTTTGAGAAGACTCTAGCCTCGCTTCGATATAGGGTTGTGATGGAAGAGTTGGTTCATAACTTGCTGCTTGCCCTATTTATTCCAAAACTGGTTCGTTTTCCTTGTTTTACTGCTGATTGTCTTCCCTTTCCATTATAGTTACTTCTGCTTCTTCCAGGACCTCTATGGCCAACACTTGGAATCTGTTTTCTGGAGCTTTCTTCTTTTTTGTTGGAGAGTTAGCCTAGCTTGTACTTGCTTTGTTTCCTTTTCTTCGACTTGCCTCATTCCATTCTTCTATTGGCATCTCTCCTTCTTCTAGTTGAACTTTCTTTTGACAAGATTTTGCGAAGTGACCGTATTTGTGAAAATCCTTGCATTTGAAGGGGATTTTCTCATAGTCAACAGTTTCAAGATGAATCCAACCTTCCATGTTAATATTAATTGCTTTGAGAAGGCCTTTTTCCAGATCTACTTCCACACAAATTCTTGCGTAGGAGAACATTGGGGGTGTTGGCTAAGATTTATCTATGTATTTCCCTAGTGTATTCTCGATAGCTTTGAGATCTTCATCGTTCCAACAATGAAGCGGAAGGTGCGACAGGTTGACCCAAACCGAGACTGAGGAGGGGATATCCTTTTCCAGACCAAAGGATAAATTCCACTTGTTGAGGTACATGCCTCTTGGTCCCATGAAACATGGGCCATTTTTGAATATCAAGCCTCTATCTTCTTTTTGTACAAAAAGAAAGACGAAGAAATCTCTTCCACAACAAATTTGATGTACTTATCCCTGTATCAAAGGTCTCCAGTTTTTACTCAGCCAAATTTCGATTAAATGAGGGGAAGTCCAGAGTCCGATAAAATGACCTACCAAACCTCTTTCATGGAGAGTGACTACTTTATATTTGGACGCTAGGGAGGATAGGTTCACGTCTGGAACTTCAACTCTTTTGAAGAAGCGGGAGTCTCTTGGTGGGGTTTTGGAAGGGGGCTGGCAAGCTACGATCCTATGAAATCCATCCACAAGGCCAGCTTGATGATCATCCGACACAAGGTCTGGCGGTTCCATGAAAGATGAGAGCAGGGGATGCGACCACTATGGTTGTAAACCCTAGCGACAAAGAACCCTAGTAGCTAAGGCCTAACCTCACTCAGATTGAGTTTTTTTAATATGACCCTTCCTCTTCAGANGATGAGAGCAGGTGATGCGACCACTATGGTTGTAAACCCTAGCGACAAAGAACCCTAGTAGCTAAGGCCTAACCTCACTCAGATTGAGTTTTTTTAATATGACCCTTCCTCTTCAGAAGTGTGTGTAAACTTCATCTGTTTATTGATAGACTCACCATAGCTTAAAGGACTATTTCCCTTTCTCATCAACCATTAAAAGTACATGGAAAATTATCCTCTCAAAGAAATACAAAATGAAAATGAAAGATGTAAATAACACATAAGTGTTATTGATTTTGTTCAAGGCCATTTATAGCCATCTATTTTGATATCAAAACCTAGTATTTTGTTGAAGTTCTTATCGATGGCATAGATAATAGAACAAATCATATTGTATTAGGATTACAATTAGTAACTGAAATTTAGCTTCGATATCTAAATATGTTAAAAGAAAGAAACACAAGTCGATAAAGAAAAGAAAAATAATAGAAAAACCTCAGAACTTATTCCCCTACAACAAATCCAATGGTTTTGTCTATAATATCTATCCATAGAATAATTTCATTAAGTGTATTCAATTATAATGCCTCGATGGTAAGCCACCCCGAGCATGTGTAATATTATTATTTGATTATTATGGTGGCACTAGGTGCTTGGACTATGGACTGTGGACATTATTATTATTATTATTTACATATGATTTAATTAATACCTCAACGTGGAAAACAAATATGGATAGGGATTCTTGGATACCACATGCAAGGGGATTTGGGGGGACTAGGAGTTGTTGCCTTCCTAACAATACTCTCTCTTTCCTAATTTTGATTTTATTGGATTATGAAAGTGCTATTATACCTAATTGAATCTTTGCATGCATCCATGCACCCATGCACCATGCATGATGACAATATTCCCTATCCAAGTTATCGTTAGGTAATCAGAGCAAATTTAGGGAGGATCTGAATTACCTTTAGTCATTTGGAGTGATTTGGGGGAATTCGAGTTGTCTTCAGTCATTTAAAGGGGTCTTGAGTTTAATTCGAGTAATCCTCAGTCAAATAGAGTAAATTTGGATCAATTCAAAGTGCATGGGACTAATTTTAAGGAAATTTGAATCAATAGGTGGTATTCGAGTTGTCTCCTGTGCATGGGAGGGATTTGCGGGAGGTTGTGAGTTATCCTTCGTAATTTTGAGCTATCCTCAATGTTTAGGAGTGGGTTTTCCAATGGATTCGAGTATTTCTAAGTGAGTTTGAGTTGCTCTATGGATAACTTGAATAGGTCAGTCATTGGGATATAAAAGTCTTCAATGATTTAGAGTCACTTCTTAGTGATCTTGAGTCAATATCTTAGAGGGAATTCAAACAAGTCTTAATGATTTCAAATTGCTTCTATTCTATTTATCCATTTCCTTCATTCATTGGGGGGAGGCTAATTATTCATGCTAATATGACTGAGATATGGGTAAGTTTGTGAGCCTTGGAACCCATGTATGCTCTCCTATGTGTGTGAATTGTGTGCTTGGAGCACGAGGATATTGGTTGTGTTTTGAGTAAGCTTGATCAACTATGGCATATTTCCCTGGTGGCCACCACTTGTCTCTATCATGGACCTGCACATAAATCCTTATGGTGAATGGCGATGTCCTAAAGGACCTAGGAGGTGAAGGCATTACCATTGCACTTGGCAGTGGGGTGGAGGAGTAAGTAGGTGGTGAGGGATTGAATTGTGGCTTCTCAAAACTATTATTTGAGCTAATCTTGGGTTTGGTATAGTTCTGTGGTGTCCACTGCTTGTCTCTGTCCTGGACTTGCACTTAAATCGTGATGTTGAATGGTGATGTATCGAAGGACCTAGAAGATGAATGGATTACCATTTCCTCTGGTAGTGGGGTGGAGGAGTAAGTAGGTGGATAAGGGAAAAAACGATGTGGAAGAAATCTCAGTTATGACTCTCAAGTTGTGGGCCTAAGTATTATCCTTAGAGATCAAATTGGAAAGAGAGATTTCCTTATTGTGTGGATCCATGACCTCAGCTCGGGGGTGACCTACTTAAGTATTATTGGATTGACAGTGTCTAAGGCTGGGAAGAACATTGACTTGTAAATGCCAGTTGCACCATATATAATAGATAAACATTCTTGACTAGTATTTACTATGTTCTTGATGCACAAGTTCACGTAGAGGATGATATATCTTGGTTATACCATGTTGCATAATGATTTATATGTTCATGTTCAAAGACCAAGTTTGATGTTGTTAAATTGGTAGCTCACGGAGCAGGTATGTGAGTATGTTAATCTAGCTAATAGATGCTAGATTGTATGATTTATGCTAATTGTTGGGGTTTGTTTTTTGGACAACCCATATGGCCATGTATGGCTGTCCCAAATCAGATCTTACATGGGATTAATGGCTGTTATTAAAGTGGTAAATTCTGGTTTACATTAGTGTTACAAATATTCTATACTGAACTATAGTGATGTTTATTTACGTATGGTACTAGAAGCTAGATTGCTTATGTATTAATGATCATTGGAGGGATTGATATTTGGACAACCAATATGGTCATGTATGGCTGTTCTGGGTTAGATCAAATGGGGATTTGATGACTAGATATTGTATTATAAATATAGTATATTTATGTGTTGTAATTTCACCTCCGTGGAATGTTGGAATGTTGATTTGTATACTATTGTTAGTTGAGTATTTTTGAATGTATGTAAACCTGATTTAATAGCTGGTTAAATGGATACGAGCGACAACCCATAAGTGTGATGAAATTTAATTAACATGTAAATAGGTTCTGGTCTGAATATAATCATGTGTCATTACATTGCATTGCATACAGAATGAGAAATTGTTGCGTTGGAAGGGCCATCTTCCTTGTAGGGAGCTACTTGTTTTAGTTAGTTTGGCTTATGGACATATTACCCTAAACATTAGAAGAACAATATTCCATTGTGCTTAACCTATAATTAGTACTCCTTGTTAAAATCCCATAATTATTCGAACCTTAATGATGTGTTTGGTGCCAGGTACATTACAAAGTGGTATCTGAGTTCTAGGTTACAACTCTATGGTTGTTGGGTCTTCTATGAAATTATGAATCCGTATTTATGCATTAAAAATTAGTTATATATGTTTTTAAAGGAGGATTATGAGGTGCTAACAATATTTTTATGGGAAACACCTGACATCCTAGTACTAGTTATAACAATAGTGTGGTTACCAAGCTAGAATTCTTATACCCTAAACAAAGAATTGAAGACTAAATAGGTCAGGATTTAGAGATCAACAATGGGTCAAAAGGGCGGACATATACCTTCTATCCTTGAGGAGGAGTTTGTTGAGTTATGCCATAGAGGGGAGAGATCCACGATGAGAACACCTGGAAAAAACAATGAACCCTTGGACCTAGAAAACACAATTAGAAGTTTAACAATGGAAGTGAGAACTTGTAGGAAAGACAATGAACAAATCATCCATACCCAAAGACAAATCCTACAAGGTTTAGAACAACTACACGAATTTTCCTTGAAGGGGAAACAATATAGGAAGAATCAACAACATTCAAGAATCCTCAACTGTTGGATATCTTGCTAAGTTGCTAGTTGTTATGGGTCTTTTCGGTTTCTTAGAATATAACTGTTATAAGTTTCCTTGCCTATTGCATGAAGTTTTTCTTATGATATCTATATGATATTTGTTACCTTTTGTTAGGAAGTATCTTTATGATGTTGTTAGAGAAGTATCTATATGATCTTTGCTACCTTTTGTTAGAGAGACTCTTTATGATGTTGTTAGAGAAGTATCTATATGATCTTTGCTACATTTAGTTAGAGAGTATTTTTATGATGTTGTTAGAGAAGTATCTATATGATCTTTGCTACCTTTGTTAGAGAGTATATTTATGATATTATTAGAGAAGTATCTATATGATATTTGTTACCTTTTGTTAGAAAGTATCTTTATGATCTCTGTTAGAAAATTTTCTTGATGATATTGTCAGAGAAATTATCTATGTTAGAGAAGTATCGATGTAATCCTTGTTGAAAGGCATTCTTATAAAGTATCATAGTAATATTTCATGCATATTGTTATAAAATAATCTTGATAGTATTCCATGTAATTGTTAGTAAAATATATGCATGAGATTGATTGACTAGAATACACTTCACGAACTTGGCTAAGATACTTGATGCACTTCATATTGGTTGGTATACTTGATGCACTTCATGGACTTAGATGGTGTACTTGATGCTCTTAATAAGATCGATTGATATACTTAATGCACTTCATGAACTTGATTGATGCACTTGATGCACTTCATGAGATTGGTTGAATTACTTGGTGCATTTCATGCGCATGACTGATTGGACACATGTTTAATATATCTAATGTATCTTGGTAGAGTAGGTATATAATTCAATTCATGAATCTTTCATGGGATTCAAGTAACTTAGAGTATGTGCATAATGCATGATTGAATTGATTAGAATGAATTTAGGGTAGATGCATTCCCAGTGTTTGATTCCATGTACCTTTGATGCAGTTCATGTATCATGGGTGAAGTAGAGGGAAATGCATTAAGAAGGAATTTATTTCATGTACCATGGGATTATTTAGAATTTATTTTTTGGAAGATGTGTTGTATTTACTTATTGAACAATATATATATGTGTGTTTCTAATCACGTGTTTGTTGGAATGTCATGAAAGTATCCTTGTTTTTATATCAAGTATCATATATTTTTATACCCGATGTGTATCATATGAGTGATTGAAATATGATTTTAAGATGGATATATCTTTGTTGAATATTGAAGGTCTCATAACGAGGCTTGAAGGCCTTGCAATAAGTTTTGAAGACCCCATGAAGGGGATTAAATATTGACCCTTGCTTCCTTGAGTCCACTCTACTAGTCTCGGTTATCCCATAGGCAGTGGAGATAGACATGTAAGTAGGTGGTAGTGGGAAGTATTGTGGCTAGAAATATGTTATCTTTTTGAGGCATTTATAGGCATTCTTGTGAGAGTTTGAAAGATGTTATATTTTCGAGACATGTATGGGCATGTTAGTTATCCTTTTGTAAATGCATGTATGAATAAGTATGGATCGAGGATGATGCATTATTTTAAGGGAGATGGGATGTAATGTTTCGATGGTAAGCCCTGAGCATGTGTAATGTTGTTTTTTGATTATTATGGTGGCACAAGGTGCCTGTACTATGGACTGTGGACTTAATTATTATTTTATTATTATTATTTATCTATAATTAAGTAATAGCTCAGCATGGACAATAGACACGACTGAGGGTTTTGTATTCTATTGAATTTTGATAAGCTTTGAACTTTAATATTTAAATTATAGAATTATTGAGTACTTTTGAACATTCATACACATAAGGATTCATACATAACACATAATGTACCCTGGGGAAAACACTAAAAAAAATGAGGATGAAAAACCCCATCAAATATCCTCAGTATAATAATGATAGATAGCATAGAATGTCTTACAATTGCATACTGATTTCGACACATTGGGTGCAAGATAAGATAGAAATTCAAACACCCCAGGTATTATCATTGAGAAATAGAGAAGAGAGAAGGATTGGATTATTACAACTATGTGCCCTGCACATTATTTAAGTTGGAAATTAGGTCTCATGCAAGAGGTAGTGAATCATTGCATGGGTGAAAGAAGTCTCATGCAAAATATAGCGAATCACTACTTGTGGAAATTATTCTGCACCTCCAACTCATCAATCCTGCACAACACAATGCGCAATGCCTTTCATCTTTGACATTAAATCCATGCTCTACTGACTTCAGGATGAAGTAGCTATACAATTGGAAGCTAGACCAATTAGTTAGAAAGTTAAGTGTCATCATGCAAGTGTTGTAACTTAAGTGTAGTCTTTTAGTTTAACTAAATTGTCCTCATGCAAAATTGAATCTTCTTTATGAACACTTCAGTTAATTCTCTTAATTGAAATCATGCTTGATTGATTCATTAAAGTGATCAATTCAAGTTCTTCCTAATCAACTTAAGTACTCATTGTTAATATCACTTGAGTTTAACTATTTGAGTTCTACTTAATCAATTGGAGTCATTCTCATGAGCAATTTGAATTCTCTTTGTTCTTGATGCAACTTATCTTTATCTCTTATACTAATGATTTTTATCCAATTATATGATTACATCATTTTGCTATCATGCCAAGTGATCATAGGATAAAGTGATTCACTCTATAGGTGTCCAGTCTCTAGAGGAGACTTAATAGCTAGATCATGGTTAGTAGTATGTCACACATCATACGTGCTTCAACTAGCAAAGCATCACCTCTCCACATGAGGCCCACCTCAACACATTAGGATCCAACTTGACACACATGTCTTTAGCCTTGTCCAATAAGACTGTACAACATCATCAGTTTGACATATCAAAGCATTCACCTCAACACATGAGGATTAACCTTTACACAAGGATTACTCATTCTTGAGTCCAACTCAATAATTTACTCCAAGTTTCTCAAGTCCAACTCAAGCTCCCTACCTCAACACATGAGGCCCAATCCCAACACACAATATTGGCTTGGAGAATGACTTGTGATGCTGTAACTATAACATATTCATCATACAAGGGGGGTTTGGGGGACTAGTATTTGTTTCCTTCCTAACATCACTCTATCTTTCCTAATTTTGATTTTATTAGACTATGGAGGCCCTATTACACCTAATATAATCTTTGCATGCACTTGTGCACCCATGGAACCATGCATATGCACCCAAAAAACTGTGCACCATGCATCATGAGAATATTCCCTATCCAAGTTATGTTCAGATAATCAGAGCAAATATAAGGATGATTCGAGTTACCTTCAGTCATTTGGAGTGATTGGGGGGAATTTGAGTTTTGTTCAGTCAATTAAAGGGGTTTTGACTCTAATTAGAGTTATCCTCAGACAATTAGAGTAAATTTGGATCGATTCAAAGTGCACGAGATTGGTTTTAAGGAAATTCGAATTAGTAAGTGAAATCCAAGTTGTCTCTAGTGCATGGCAAGGATTTTGGGGAGGTTGTGAGTCAGCCTTAGTAATTTGGAGTTATCCTCAGTGGTTAGGAGTGGGTTTTCCAGTTGATTTGAGTCTGTCTAAGTGATTTTGAGTTGCTATTTGGAGAACTTGAATAAGTTAGAGTGTGGGATAGAAAATCCTTCCGTGATTTAGAGTCACTTCTCAATGATGTTGAGTTAGTCTCTTGGAGTAAATTCAAAATCGTCTTAAGGAAGTCGAATTGCTTCTATTATATTCATTCATTTCCTTCATTCATTGGGGGTAGGCGAATTTATCATGCCAAGATTGCTGATAGATGGGTAAGCTTGCGATCATGGGGACCCATGTATTCTCTTCTAGGTGTGTGAACTGTGTGCTTGGAGCACGAGGATAGTTTCCATGCTTGGAGTAAGATTGATCAACTTTGGTATAGATCCTCGACGACCATCGCTTGTTTCTATCCTAGACCTACACATAAATCCTAATGGTGAATGTATATGTCTTGAGGGAACTACAAGGTGAATGGATTTCCATTTCACATGGTAGTGGGGTGGAGGAGTAAGTAGGTGGTGAGAGATTTATGTTGTGGCTTCTCAAAACTATTTTTGAGCTAATATTGGGTGCAATATAATTTCAGGGTGTCCACTGCTTGTCTCTCTCTTGGACCTTCACATAAATCCCGATGGTGAATGAAGATGTCCCGAGGGACCTAGAAGGTGAAGGGATATCCATTTCACCTAGTAGTGGGGCAGAGGAGTAAGTAGGTGGAGAGGGGGAAATCATGTGGAAGAAATCCCAATTGTGACTCTTAGGTTGTGGGATTGAGTATTATCCTTAGAGATGGAATTGGAAAGAGAGAGTTCCTTAGCATGTGGATCCATGACCTCAAATCAAGGGTGACTTGCTCAAGTAGTATTGGATTGGCAATGTCTAAGGCTAGGAGGAACATTGACATATTGATGCTAGTTTCATAATATATAAAAGATAAATATTCTTAACTATTATTTACTATATTATTGATGCACATGTGCCCATGGAGGCTGATATATATTGGTTATACCATTGATCCATATGAGTATAGTTGGCCACCCACCTATTCCACTGGATCAAAACAATTTTCTATTTTGGCAATTTTCTTGTAATTTTCTAATTTTTTTTCGGGTCGCAAAATTTGGTAGTCGTTTTGAGGCCCTAAACGATATTTTTTGGTGATTGGAGGCGCTTAATGTTTTCTAACAACATACATATATCCCCTTTCAAAATTTGTAAATCTTGGATAGACCTTTCCAATGAGCTCTCGAGCGCCCCAAACGTAGATCGTATACAAAAGTTATGACCCCAAGAAGTTGATTGTTCAACTAACCACCTTGTGGCCACAAAATTTATGATGTTTCATCTCCTAGGGTTAGGTTTAGGGTTTTTGCCTCTCCAAGGATTTATGATAAAAGGCCCTTCAACCTCATTTTGTATTCATCTTGTCATGAGTGAGTGTATCTGCCACATCTCTTCTCAGAGATACAACTACCACCATTCTAGCTATTTTTGTTTTACAGTTTGTTCCGTTTCATTCATTTAATAGAATCTGCGTTTATTGTCTCACTGTGTTTATTGCCATATATTTGTGTGTGTGAATATATATATGCTCTTTGATTTCATTCTCACATTAATCTATATCAACTATGTTGCATAATGATTTATATGTTCATGTTTAATGGCCAAGTTTTATGTTGTTAAATTGTTAGCTCATGGACCCGGTGTGTGAGTATGTTAGACTAGCTATTTGATGCAATATTGTATGATTTATGATAATAGTTGGGATCTGATTTTTGAACATTGCATATGGCCGTGTATGCTTGTTCTAGATCAGATCTTCCATGGGATTACTAGTTGTTATTAAAATGGTAAATTTTGATTTACAATAGTGTTATAAATCTGCTATAATGAACTGTAATGATGCTGATTTACTTATGGTACTAGAAGCTAGATTGCTTATGTATTTATGATCATTAGAGGGACTGATATTTGGACAACCCATATGGCCGTGTATAGATGTTTTGGGTCAAAGCTGATGGGGGTTTGATGACTAAGATATTGTATTAGAAATCTTGTATATTTATGTGTTGTAATTCCACCTCCTTGGAACGTTTGAATGCTGATTTGTATACTAGTGTAAATTGAGTCTTTATGAATGTATGTAAATATGATTTAATAGTTGGTTAAATGGATATGGGTGGCATCCCATATGTGTGATGACATTTAGTAAACATGTAAGAGGTTATGGTCTGAATATAATCATGGAAAATTGTTGTATTGGAAGGGTCATCTTCCTTGTAGGGAGATGATTGTTTTAGTTAGTTTGGCTTATTGACATATTAGCCTAAACCTTATAAAAACAATACTCCACTATGATTAACCTATAATCGGTCCTCCTTGTTAAAACCCCAAAAGTATTCATACCCTAATAATGTGTTTGGGGTTGGGTACATTACATAAAATTAGTCCCAATTGATAAAAAAGAAAAGATAAAGGCAAAGAAAAACAAATAGAATCTTCATTTACAATAAATGTTATTAACCTTTGTAGCATAAAACCATCTATAATCTATCCCATTTGGAAAATTACAAAAATCATAGATTATGTTGGTTATGTATCATTAAAGAATGATGGTGATGATAACCCAAAAGAATAAACACACACACGCGTGCGAGCACACACACACAGATATATATTTGAGGAAATCACTTCTTAATTTTGAAACACTGAAATAACTAGGATAATGCTATAATGCTAGATGTAGCCATGTGAGGTGGAATCGTTCTTGAAATAATGATTAGAAAAATGACAAAATGGCATGCATATCAATGGGATAAAACAACTTGTTATTGTTCTATATAAAAATTGTGTTCCTAATGTGTTAAAATCAATATCTACTTCCATACATGAAAATGAAATAACATTAATACCTCCTTGCATACATGAAACTTTATAATCTTAGTTAAATGAAGATTTTTCCAAAGAATATTTCCATGGGGTTTATTATTTAAGGTTGGAACAAAATGATTTTGTTAAAGTTGAGTGATTAAATTTTCTTCTTAAGAATTTAATCCTAAACAAACCAAGACAACTCCTTGTCATTATTGAAGTATCTCAAAATCAAATCCAACATATTTGTCTCCATGCCATTGTCTCTAAGCAACATGGGTTATATTTGATGGGTACCCTTACCCATGAATAAAAAAAATTATGAAGGTTTTACTCCTAAGATTTCCCTTCAATGTTCATATGATGTCTAATATCTATTTTTACCTATAATTTTTTTATTTATTGTAAAACCGATTAGTTATGAATACCTTAATATGTATCCAAATATGAAAAGACTGGGTACAAAGAATAACATTATGTTGAAAAATGGTGCAAGTGAGAGAAACAACTGCCAGTCATGCATTCACTGTCCTTATCATCTATCTATGGTTTTACGATTAACTCAAAATTTGCCTTTGACTCAACAACAATATAAAACTAATACCCTCATATATCATCAACAAATTGGATATAATGAAAATGAAGGTTTCATTACGATGTATTCCAAAAATATGGTGAAATTACCATTTTATAGGTTGATTAAACACCAATGATAAGAGTTGGACACAATCATTCATCAATCTAATGCCAAGGCATTCTCTCATTCATTTAATCCCTTTAAATCTCACTTAATAGGTTAGTACCATTTTGTATGCAATGTAATCCATTTGTGATGGGAAGTACATCAACGAGGTTCATCTCTAGTGACAAACAACCTACATGCATGTTTTTTTCTCCCACATACAATGTTTAATGCAATCCAATACAATTAGAAAACTCCACACAAAAAATCATATATAAATACATAGTACTTTGGAGATAAAAGGAAAATAAGAATGAGTATAAATTTTCAAAACTTCTTTGCTCATTCTCGAAAGCCACTTGTCTCTACCTCTTACATTCTCAATTCATAGTTTTTATCATAGAGAGAATTAGTTCACTCAAGTCTACAAAGATGGATTGAATCAACTAATTCAAGATTATTGATGTCAGATCAATCTTCTAAAACTACAATAGTTCATGTTACCCAAGTGGCCTTTTTGTTTCCCTAGTAGGTATTTAATAAAATAATATATGATTTTGAAATGAAGACAAATGCGTAAAATAAGAATATCACTGGGGTAAAATTTAAGTGTAGATTCATGGTCTACAATGTTTAAAGGAAAAGCCTATATTTGTAGGCTGCAATAGTAGCAGAGGAAAAGTATGGATTGATCAATCCGAGGAATTATGATGCCAAAAATGTTTTTCGTGGGGTGTACTTGCTTATGCTTGCAAAGTTTTGGTTCTACATTTGAAGGAGATTCACCATTATTCATTGTGAATAATATGAGAACCAGGGCTTGTAATTTTGCGACAATTTTTAACTTTGGAGACTCAAATTTGGACATAGGCGACCTTGTGACAGACCTGGGGTTGCATTATGCTCGACCCAATGGGGAAACTTTCTTTCGCAAACCCACCAAGAGATACTACGAATCTAGGGAGAGCTTGGTCATCGATTTTTTTATGTATGTGGACATTTTATATATTTTTGGGTAATTTCTTCATGTAAAGTTTTGAAAGTCTAGTATGTGATTGTTTTCAAATGAATGAATTACAAGTGAGGGAATGTATTGACATTACTTAGATTGTATTTAGAATCGATGGGCTTTAAATTTAGGAATTTAGGCATGGATTGAACTTTGCATGGACTAGTTCTACCATTAATCCAACCACTACCACTTGTCCCTTGTCTATTCAAGTAAATCAATTTAAAATATTAAAAGCCAGGGTTATGGATATATGTTCCCAAGGTAAATATTTTCATCTTTATTGCCATTTTCCATCAACATAGGTTTATCTATTTAATTGGTTTTTTTGAGTCACATGTAACACATCATTTTATACAGGTAGTGTAGTTAGTATCAAGAATCAATAAAAACTTCAAATTAACTAATTTTTCAGGAATCCATATGTAAAAAATCAATGAATTTTGTAGAAGAAAATTGCCACTCTTAATCACAAAATGGAGAATTGTCTCAATTAGCATAGACACATTTCTCTTTCTTTTAAATCCTTCAAATTATTAAATTCAAAATCATGCTTTCAATATATTTTAGGATATTTTTAAACGTTACAATTTTTTAGAGAGTCTAAACTATAAATGTTGGTTAGTAGGTTACCTTATTTTCAACAGGTAGCTCGACTACCGTTAACCTCCCATAGGCTGACGTATCCGATAATTCCATTTACACCATGGACATCAACCATAACGATATCTCACACGCCTTTCGTTCCAATATCAGATAGAGCCAAATAAATACCCTGGTAATTCCCCAAATTATTCAAGAATTAATATATCAACTAAAGGCAACTACTGCATGAGAGGGTTTTCTTTGCCAATGGAATCTTATAATTATAGATCTAGCTAATGGACATTGGTAATGTTATTATTTTGCAGAATTTGTACCAACAAGGGGGTCAAAGTTTTAGAGTTCACAATACGAGACCTCTGGTAATCAGAATGTTTATGTCAAGGGCCTGGACCATTGCAATCACAACGATTTATTGGAACTTGATGAACATTGTTGTGTCGTAGGTTGTAACCTATAACAAATCCTACTCAAATTTTAATCTCCAACTAAAACATGTGTGCCAAGTTCCACGAATCATAATGGAAGAAGTGAGAAAATGGCATTAACACTTACACAAATTAATTATGTCAGTTAAATAAAATTTAATATCTAAAATTTGGACATATATGATGTGAATCAGAGATTTCCTAGATGGATACGCAGTAATAAAGTGGGCGAAATTAAGTATATCTTTAAAGAATGAGGATGGGTTGAGGTTTACTATTTCACTTAATATATAAACATATAAATTTTAAATACTAGAAAATTTTAGTTGTACTTGTCAAATTGACGACCTCCAAAAGTAATCGAACTTTGTAGTTCATGACATGTTAATTCTAAGTTCACCTATATTTTCAAAGTAAAAAGTGAAAAAATGGCTATACATGCATCAATTTTAACCCATGTCAACAATTATCCAGAATAAAATTTGACATCTTTGTTTCCACGCCATTGTCTCTTAGAAGTTATCTAAATTTGTGTATAATATTCTACATTGAAGTATGGTAATGTTTATTAGTCCCATAAAATTGAGTCATGCTTGCTTTGTCTCAAAAAAATCTAAAAATATAATCATGCTTGTTCTAAGACTACATGCACTGAATTTTTTATTCCCCAAATTTCATTTAAATTTTGTCCCCAAATCTCATTTAAATCTTATAGTAGATTTTCCTTTCACCACAATTATTCTCCCTGATCCACCCTTTCCATTATTTTAAAAAGCAGTTGCATCCTCCCAAGTCTTATGATATTTCTATTATTTGTTGCTATGCTTGCAAACAAAATGACCATTATGCTCATTTTTGTCTTACTAAATCTCTTATGAGGTCAAAGTTTTATTTCTTGATTTCGAAGTAGAAACATAGTGGGATCTAATTGAATCAGTAGATTTATCGATTGTCTCACTAATAATATTTCATTCTTCGTTGTTGATGAAACTCAACTAATGACAAAATTGAAATTGCAATGTTATCATATGCACCTTAATAATCTCTTGAAAACTTTGAAAAAATTAACTTTTGATGCCGAACAAGTTTTAGCCTCTCTCAAGATGATGTCATTTGTTTCTGATTACTCTACTAATAGAAATCCTTTTTTGTTAAGGAGAATGTACCATATATAAACATTATGTTCTAAAATCTAAGAAACTATGACTCTAATGTAGAAGCTAATAAACTTAAGTCTACAATATGTATTAAATAAGTTCATTAAGAGATTTCAAAATAGATGAAAAAATAATGGATTGCACCCAAGACAATAAAGTATGATCCATAGAGAGATCCCATATTTTAAACTCCATATCCTAAGGAAGCAACTCCTTGAAAATTTACTCTATTATGCATCCTCCGACCAAGAATCAAAAGAAAATTCCAGTGGTTCTCCAATGGCTGAAATCCCAAGTAGTCATAATAACTTAGTTCAAGGAAATAAAATTGTGCTAAGTGGAAAATATGGCCAAGAATTTTGTAAGCAAATTAAAGAACTTCAGAAAGGGTTAATTAGACCATCTTATTCTCAATACCGCTACACAAATTGTATAGTAAGAAACCTTGTTAAACTTAAAAGGGGCAAACCTCACATGGTAACTAACTATATTACTCTAAACAAGATAAGTGTTTTAGTAGATATCAAATGGAAATTACAAGATAAAAAGGATTGGTTGAAGAGTGAAAACAAATCAAAATTAATATTAAATTAGGTTACCATACAAGTTCACATAAAGATGAAAGATGTACACAAAAACACATTTCTAATACCAATAAGACTTATAGCTAATTGTTTAAATCTTTTTTATTTTTCTCTTCTCCATGAAAACAACATATTGATGATCTTGAAATTTTTCATGCCCTCACTCAAAAACATGGTATAGGGTTTTCAGTAAATTCTCATAAATTCAAAATGTTTCTAATAGTTACCGATTTTTGGGACTCTTATCAAATATGGAAAAGTTGAAATGCATAGCCCTATTCTCCAAAATATTTTTGAGTTCTTGCCTTGATTGGAGTCCAAGGAACAATGTCAAAGACTTCTTGGAAGCTTAAACTATGTTTCTAAATTCATTCATAGTTATAAAAAAGATAAAGATAACGGTGATTTGAAATTGTGCAACCTTGAAACCATATCAATGGACAATATAAGCAACAAAAGCAATTCAAGGTTTTGCAAAAGTAATAACAAACACTACTAGGTCTATAACTTCCATTTTCAGGACCGTTCATCCTCCAAACATATGCTTCTAAATATCATTGTGAAGGAATCTTATTAGTAGAGAAAAAAGAACAAGAACAACTTGTAGGATATATTTTAGGCCAATTCAAAGATACTGAATTGAAATGTCGGCCTTTGGAAAATGAAATTTCCACTACAACTACATGTGTTGGATGATGTTTCCTTTTTCTATTTCTTGAATTTTCATCATCCGCACCTGTATAAAGAATTTCAAATGTTTCATGTCATGGGATAATTTCAAATGTTTCATCATCCCATCATAGAAGAATGTTGGGATAATTCCAACCATGAATTTGATATTACATGTTAATAGTTCATTTCTAGTGATAGTAAATCATAGGCAATGGATTAACAAAAAGGAAAGAACAATATATTTCCTATTTAATAGGAATATTTTTTCCTAAGAAAATTCATAATTTTACTTATGAAAAAACAAAATTACATGTAGTAGATATATGCCTAGTATATATTAAATGAAAAAGGAGGCCATAGCTCGCTATTCTAAAAGAAAGGCTGTACACAGAGCTAAAAAGTCCTTCTTATATATGAGTGTTATTAACATTGAAAATGTAGATGTCTGAGACATAATAAAGATATCAAGAAAGTATCTCAATAAGATTTGCTACCCATACTGAAGATCAGAACCTTCAATAAAAGGTGTGTGATAATATTCAAAGTGATCTTCATTTTGTTGTTAATAAATTAACCATTTTCCTACAACCATTTTTAAACCTTCTTTAGATAGGGAATCGACAATCGTATTCTTCTCCCTGTACACTCGGTGGCATGAAAAGGAGTCAAGTCTGCTTTTATTTAACATAATTTATTCTAATAAAGCATCGATATGAAGATTGTGACATTGCTGGACATCCTTCACCCAATTTATCACAAACATCGAGTCCCCAAAACTTGTTTAATAGAACTCTACCTTCAACAATCCAAATTACTTTAGTAGGAATGCATTTATATGGGTTGATAATACCCTTTAGTATATTGGAAACTCCACAAAATTTCATATATAAGGAAACCCATAGGGGTTATGAGAGATTACAAGACTAGTTATTTCATATATAAGGAAACCCATAGGGATTATGAGAAACTGCGAGACTAGTAGTAGCTAGTTAAAAGAAAAGATTCCCCAAAATTGATATATTGTTGAAGGAAACCCATAAGGTTTACAAGAAATTAGGAGACTATTATTAACTAGTTGAAAATAAAAGCTTCCCCAAAACTTATATATTGTTGTTAGTTATAAATCGATGAGTTGTTGTTGCCTACAAATAACAAGACCAAATGAAAGACATGCATGAATACAAAAGAGTCATCTACATCACAAAGTGAAAGATGCAATAATGCATAGTGTTATAATTTTGATCTTATTTTATCTTTGTAACAAATTTAGTAATGAGCATAGTGATGTTATCATTTTGATGGAGAGAGGAAACCACCTAAAATACGCTATTTGGAAAATTCTCTTCTCAAATAAGAACAAAGAGAAAAATGCAAATATCCCAAATAACCCACGGTGTTATCTACTTTGTTCATAACAATAAAGTCTCGTGATGATTGTGAGATTAAGTCAGCTGAACTTGATGTCACATGGAAAATCCCTTGAACTTTCTAGTTTAATGCATCACATGGAAAATCCCTTGAACTTTCTAGTTTAATGTAGCCTATGGATATAGTTACACCTTTGTTCATATCATTATATTGGCATGTGTTTGGCAATGGGAGGGTATTTAGTGCCTTCCCATACATTATATAAATTTGATGTGAATGGGAGTAATAAATTCGTGCTTGTAGTTTCTAATCTCCTTTTAATGATTCTTCTTCATTAACCTTTTTTACTTCTCCCAATGTCTATTTTTCCAAGGTAGATTCAAACCTAAAAAATATTATCCCCCAAGTACATATTGCAAACGACATAATACCTTTGAAAATCATGCATTGATTTGTAGGATTGTTGGTCTCTTGTTGAAAGAGTCTCTACTTTATAAATGGATTGATTTTCCTACAAGGGAAAAGGCTCTAGTTATTTACATATTTATGCAAAGGGATTCTACATTGCTATAATTTCCAATCCTTGAGATTGAGAGGTGTTTTTTAATGCTCAGGCCTACTTCCTGACTTTTGCATGCTTACATATGTGGCACTAGACCGAGCATTTCTATCTAAACAAAAGGATCTCTCTAATAGACCTATCTAAATGTGAATGTATTCTTGTTCGATTGAGTTTTGGAAGGATAATATATTGGAAACAATTAACTCAAATGAACACCTCTGTAAATTGTGGTTGTCTTCTCACTCATAGTATCATAATATTGTAGAATGCCATGTCTTGTGCAACAATGGTAGTTTGTGATCTCCTGAAGGAACATATATAATGCTTCATCTCTACACAATTTTCTCTATCAACAACTAATTGCATAAATATTCAGTAGGAAAGACCATATTGGAGTTCTTCAAAACTACACAAATCTATGAGAAATTTGAACAGTAAGTGTAAGATTCTTATAAATCATTATATTCAATCCATTTAATATGCATAAACACCATCAACTCAAATTTTATGATCTGTAATCGGGGGAATTATAGCCCACTCAACTCACCAAGATGGACCTTGTGTATAAAATTACTCTTGCTGACTGTTTTGAGTCTTATATAGAGGTCTTGCTTCAAAATTTACCTCCTATCCACTATTATCACCAGCAAGACAATGAAGACACTCCAACAAAGATGCACACCACGTAACCAAGAGGAAAACATGTTTAGGCAATTGGAATTTGCTTGACAATTTTAAAAAAATGCTCCAACATTGTTAAAATGTCCAATTGTTTATAAATAACCCACCAGGCACTTCTAAATTCACGTAACAGTGATTGAAAATGCCCCAGGCACTTCTAGATTCATAAGGAAACAATATAAACGCCCCAACAATGATAAAAAACACCTCCAAGCACTTCTTAATTCACCAAGCAACAATACAAACGCCCCATAAATATAAACATGCCCTTAGGTACTTCTTAATTCGCCCAATAGTGATAAAAACGACCCATGAACCTCTAAAAATGCCCAAACATTTATAAAATTTTCCCAACAATGATTAAAAAAGCAACCCATGCATCTCTAAAAATGCCCAAGGTAGTGATAAATCACCCAGATACTAATAATTTGTCTCAAGAAAAAGAAAATCGCCCCAGGTAATGAAATAATAGCTCAAACAAAGGAAAATAGCCCCATATAGTCAATAACTCTAAACAAATTCAATTTAGAAACTCTTATAGAAATTCAACAACTCTTTAATTGGGTCCCTTGATCTATGGGATCAGTTGGGTATGTAATGGATGAGATTATATAGCTATTAGAGCTTCCCTATCTCATCAACACATCACAAAAACATAATAAAATATGCAATAATAATATCTTCTAACCTATATGTAACTCACACATTAATTTTCATAGGTCAAGGACATGCATTAATGAAAACCAAATATCTCACCTCTCATGCTAAATCAAATGGTGGGAATCCATTACCAATGCAATGAACGCTTGGAAACCCAAATGAACCAACTTTGAATGGGGCTCAATCATTTCATTTTGATAACCTTTGTACACTACATGCTTAGTCTTCTTTTCTCTTATCCTCTCTCTTGGCCAAAAAATCCTTTGAGAGTGAAAACCAAATGAGATATAGGAAAGATGGGCAATGGGAAGGCCAACAAACCTGGTCTTTGCTTTCCCATTCCCACTCTCTCATGAACTTATTATTTTATGAATTTGTTCTTTTGTTTTTCTCACATTTATTTTTTTACATTTTCTTGTGTTTATTTCACAAGGCTTGCTATATTACAATGAATACATAGTTGAATTACATTTTAAATACCGAGCCTTAAACCATTCATTGGTTTAGATCAATTTTGGATCACACCTCTCCACTGATAGAATTTTTGGTCTCCAAAATGTTAAGGAAACCAAAATGGATCAATGTGCACTCTATTGACTTCTCTAAAAAGTGGTCTCTATCTATGGCTCTCATCTACAACTCTAACTATGGCTATGGATCTGGCATCATGGATCTTATTACTGGACTTGTCCTGGAAATTAATTAAGTCATGGTTTCGTCTCACTTATTCCCGGTGAAAAATTCTACTCATTGATTCTCGTATCTGTGTAAGCCCATGATCTGAACTCTAGACTCAACATCCATTCCCATCTCCCTCTCAAGCTTGGAGACAATACATATCGACAGTTCAATGAAGGCGAGTGGAATGTTGGCCTTTGTTTGTTCTTGTAGTGCAAATTTATGCTCATTGACTCCACTCTAAGTAATCTCTGAACCCAAAATATTTAATCAGATTCACTCCCATCTTCAACATGCAAGTATCAAGAATAACATCTTTCTTTGGGAATGGTCCACCTTGGAAGTCTATGAATCCAATTCAAAATTTGGTCTTCTCTGGTTAACTATTGAATGTATGCAACAATCATTAAACAATGATATCTTAGTGAGAATATGCCATCAGAAAATGAAGTGCGGGCCTCCCTCCTTAGCTAAGATCCATTTCTCCCTAGCATGGAAACAATTCTATGCTGGTGAGTATCCAAGTTGAGATCCTTTTCTGTGCTTTCTTAATTCCATTGAACTGTTTCTTGATTCATTAGTGAGGCTTACCTCTTATGTCACTACAATTTTTTGGACACTTTTTGCTCCTTGGGATGCTAAGACAATAAACTCTTCACTTCTAGAATCATTTTTTGCTTGTCATGGTAGCAATCAAACATAGAAAGAGTAAATGGACAACCAACATGTAGAAGAAATAATATGTCACAAGAAGATTGAGGAGCTAGTGGATTTCTACCTTCATTTGTTGTTCTTTCTTTTGAGGAGGTAGCTAACTTTGTCACATCTTATGCCTTCAAAAATATGGTATTATTAAACATATTATATTCCATTCTTCCATTGAATCCTAGGCCTTCATGCTTGGCCCACATAGTAGCTACAATGGGGCTTGAAGTGCCTCATCTTCTCTTTCTAGTTCCTTGTCCATCGTATCCCATCTGACTTAAGAGTTTGGAACCAATGCCTCTGTATGCTTTTCAAATTCACCAAGTTTTTATTGAGAAATTTTTATGTAAGGTGAACTTACCTCAGTGGTCTCAGTCAAGGTGCTAGCTTCAATAGTGGTAATGGAATGTGGCTTTGCTTCATGCTGCCCTTTGGAAACTGATTGTTGATTTGTTAAGGCTTCCTCCTACTCTACCAAATCCTGTTTCAACTGTGCCATCATTTGAGTGAGCCTACCTTCTTTACAACTATACAATTGAATGACCTTCTCACCAAGTTGTACAAGTTGCACTCTATGCTTGTCCCGATTTGTCATGGTTGTAGTGAGGCTGTTTTGGTGTTCTTCAAACTTTTTCTTTAGCAATGGCAATGGTTTAGAAGAGGTTTGAGCTTTCTTCTCCATCTCTATCATCCTCTTGTTGAACATTTGAACCTGATCCTTCAAGCGTCCATTCTCTTCTTGAAAATCATAATTGGCAGCTTACAAATATTCCATTAACCTCTCTTTGTTAGCTTTACCCTTACTAGTGTCTACAATGTTCTCTTCAAAAATATGGTGAATGTAAATTTCTTTTTCCAGTTCCTTTTCTATTTCTATCCAATAGATACTTTCTTATTGGATTTACCTATTGAGTTCTTTGAGCTCTTCTAGGTTCTCTCTCTTCAAATATTTTCCCATGGTGAAGTCTTCTTTCTTCTCCAAATAGTGGAAGATGTGTCAAGGTTAAGGATACAACCTAGCTCTGATACCTTATGGTCCATAATTGGGGGACTTATATCCCATTCAAATCACCAACATAAACCTTGTGTATGACATTACTCTTCTTGATTGTTTTGAGTCTTATACAAATATATTGATTCAAGATTTACCTCCTATCCACTCCTATCACCAGCTAGATAATGAAGACACCCCAACAAAGTTTTGAAGATATTGTAACTTACATAGACATTCTTGTTATACTCTTGTTGTACTTCCTTTGACAAATATTTCCATTGTAATTGATAATGTAAAGAACCCTAAAGAACAAATGTAAACCCTATTTGTAAAGTCGACCTAGAAGAATCCAAAAGATATATTAAATAAGTGTTATTTCATATTTCCTAAGTGAAGTCAGCCCAGTTAGTTAGAGAAGTCAACCCCCTAAGGAAAAATCACTCCAACAACAAATATAAAATAGGGGGGCACACTTCTCATTTGAGACACACACTTAGACAAGCAATTTTGCTAGAGAGAGAGAAGAATACGTTTTCTATAGAAGGAGGAGAAGCTAATTGGTGAATACATCTCAACTTTGGGTTTTCTTCCCTTGGTTATTCTTGGGATCTTTGTGTGAAAGAGCCTTATCTCTTTGTTGTACTGAATTGATATTATACTTGCTGACGAATCTATACTGAAGAATTTTGTTGGGTTTTCTTCCATTGAAGGGTTTCCTAGAGGAGAAATATTTGTGTCTCTTTTGTATGTTGTGCTTATCTTTCTTTCAGTGATCTATTTCTTATTATTGTGATATGATATAAATTGTTTAAATATCTAACATAACTTATATTTGTTCCAATTCTAAAATGGTATTAGAGTCACGTTGAAAGAATTCATTGCAATAACCATATCAGCTACAACTGTCGAAGATTAGGATTCCATGCTTTAAGACCTTCTATCCACTAATTGGGGTCGACCCTATCATTCTCCAACTCGCCCCGGGAGGGAACGTATTTTTGTGGAGGCAAACTTCATATATGATAATTTTCATCTTGACCTTATCACTGCTGCTTGAGAAACCTAGGGCATTATATTTTTGGTTGTTCTTCCCACCGATCCAAAATAAAAGTATTTTTACTCAACTCGCCTTGGAGAGGCCCATATTTTATTTGGATTAGAATTTCAATATTCACAAGTTGAAAAATAAGGGTTTCTCTAGAAAAACCTAGGTCAATAGATTTCAGAAGGACCCTGAAGCTGGAACTTGACTTGAGCATCTCAATTGGTAAGTTATATAATATTTATTTCAATTTGAGTCTCTCATATTATCAAGATTGTTAAGATGCCAAACAACACCAAGCTTGACGAGAAGCTTGAAGGAGATTATAACTTTTGAGCATGGAATTATAGAATGCTTCTCATTCTAGAAGAAAATTATATGGAGAAATATGTTAAGGAAGAGGTTGCAGAGCCAGAGGGAGAGGAAGACAAAGCAAAACATAAGAATAACATGATTAGGGATAAGAGGATTATTTCCGATTCTATCAAATATCACTTGATCCCTCATGTTTCATCCTTAAAGAACCCCTATGAAATGTTTGATGCATTAACCAAGTTATATGAAGGAAATAACATCAACCAAAAGATGAACTTGAGAACTCAACTCAAGAATGTGGAGACGCAAATTTTAGAGACCATCCGATCCTACTTCACAAGGGTCTCTCGCATCATAGAAGAACTTGAATCTACTGGAGATCAAATTTAATAAGTAGAATTGGAAATGAATACATTAAATGGTCTCCGAAGCTCTTGGGAATCATTCATATAGGGAATCTATTCTAGAAGAAGGATAACCAAGTTCAAGAGGTTGTGGAAAGAGTGCACCCAAGAAGAAGCTAGATTGGAAGGAAGCAGAGAAAAGATGGGTGAAGATGATACTCAAGATTTATCAACACATACAAAGAAATCAAAGTTAAATAAGGAAGATAATTCTTACAAGAAACCAAAGAAGTATCATAAGTCTCACATGTATTAGAAAGATTACTCAACAATTAGATGTTACTCTTGTCAGAAAATGAGACATATTGCAAGGAATTGTCCCCATGCAAAAGATCAAGGAATTAATAAGAGGTTTCATTCTCATGCCGTGGAAGACAATGAAAATGTCCAAAAGAAAGCACGAGAAGATGATACAAGTTAAGAATAATATGCATAGATGTCTGCTCTTCCAGAGACTGACACTCATGGAAGTGACACATAGATTGTTTATAGTAGTGCTTCTAAGCACATGATAAGTTTCAAACAATCTCTCACTAATTTGACAGAGTCGGATTCAACTCATAATGTTTGAAGAAGAATCTCCTTTAGAAAGGATTTGTAGTTCCTTTTGTTGATGGCCAATATGAGGCCAAGAGGAAAGACTATTGATGATGCAACTGTAATTAGAGAACAAGATCCAACACTAATACGTAGTACCTAGTGAACTACGGAATAAAATACTTGCTCACTTGAATTAAAAAGCTTTGTCGATTGTGAAAAATATGGACACAAGTCTTCAGAATAAAATGATGAAGTAGAGTATGCTTCTAGAGACTCCAATAATTTCTGCAAGGAGTCAAAGATCAAGAGGGAGTCAACCAAAAAATCAAACATAAGTATTTGAATTATTTTTTGAATCTCTAAGTGTTTAAATGATATTGTTCATAACAATAGTATGCATACTTAGAAATTGTATTATGCATGCTATAATGAATACCTTGATGAACAATATATTATTAATGTGCATGTGATGGGTACGTAGCCTATGGTACTAGACAACATTCAATGAGCCATTGTTGCTTGTCTAGAATGAAACCTCTTTGATAACATGTTGAGAGCAGTGCATGCTCTTAATATTATGTTCTGGTAGAGATGGAAGGAATCAAGAAAGTTACGATGTGTATATGGATATGGATGAGTGTTGTGCTAAAGCATTGGCTAAGATGGTTACATAATTGTGTGATTTATGCATTGTCATTGGAATGCCAATTTTTTTTGATAATTATGAAATGTTTCTAATCAAATGATTGAATTCGACTTGTAAATATCCTATGCTATGACCTACAAGATAAAGATGATGAGACTTTGTCTGAAGAACAAGTGATGCCTATTCAGAAGGAACCTTCAAGTAGATTTATGAAATTAAGCATACTACAGAAGTACAAAGCAAGGTTCATGGGTTCTCTTAGAAAGAGGGTGTCGATTATGATGATATGTTTGTTCCAGTGGAAAAACACACTTATATCAAATATTCAGGGATGGATATTACACTAGATATATGTCAAGACCGCTTTCTTGAATGATGTAATCAAAGTAGAAGTGTATATCGAGCAACCTCCATGATTTGAGACTATCTATAGAGAATCACATGTGTGCAGATTGAAGAAGGATTTGTATGGGTTCAAAAGAAACCTAGGGGATAGTATAATAGGACATATAGTTACATGATGAGCTTGAATATCACCTAGAGTGATGTAAATTTCTACAAGGTTGTGAAGATGGCTTCTTACCGAGGACGCGAATCTCATAGATGGGTGCAAGAGGGAACCCACATTAGAGTTCAAATTGGAGGAACTTGGTATCCAGTGACCTTGAGAACAAGAAGTTCATCTCGATAAACCCATAGATGGATACACAGAAGACGATCAACAACAGAGAAGACTACCAGTCACTAGCAATGAAAAATATCTTGATGCAGAGAGTACAAGATGTTAACATGCAGAGGGAGGATAGTGCTCAGTTACAAAAGGAACAAAATACTTAAGAGGAAGTGACTACAACTCAAATTGCAAAAACACATTGAGAGCCATTATTACTTAGGATCTATCCATGGAAAGGGTTATTTGCCTCATTATTTGAGGGATATGCTCATAGTGATACTTGATTTCTACCCTCACTGAGAAGAATTAGATATCAGAGTTAGATAATCTTGGCATGATTTTTGATATTAGATGTGTAGCAAAGACCATATGAGATTTTCCTTAGTCAAGGAAAATATGTTGTAGAGATCTTGAAGAGATCCAAGATGATGGATTTTAAATCCATGCCCACATCGATGGTGGAAAACCTAAACTTATTGATTGATACATATTTAGAGACAATGGATGCCACATTATACAGATAGATGATTGCTTTGTTGATGTACTTGACAAACACTAGACCAAATATATGCTTTGCGGTGAACACTTTGATTTAGTACATGGTTGAGTTAATACGTGTCCACCTGATTGCGACAAAGCATTTGATGAGGTACCTGAAGGGTACACTTGATTATGGAATCATATATGAGTCATATCAGAATATTACTTAGCAAGGATCTAATGATTTAGATTGGGATGGTAGTGTGACAAACATAAAGAATACTTTAGGATGCTGCTTCAGGTTGGGATCATGCATGATTTCCTAGTTCCCCAGGAGGTAGACTAGCGTGGCACTCAGTAGAGTAGAGGAAAAGTATATTGTAGCATGTTCATATAGCAGTGAAGTGACATGGATTCATAAGTTACTTCAAGGTTGTTTGATCTCAAGTTAGAGGTGACATGTATTTTTTGTGACAACTAGAGTTGTGTGAAGTTGTCTGGGAACCCAATGTTTCATGACAAGTCCAAGTATATCAAGATCATGTACATATTACATCAGATATATGGTACAAAAGGGAGCAATGAAGCTCCGGTATATTTGCGACGAACGAGCAAATAATTATTGTGTTGACCAAGCCTATATTGAGAGTGAAGTTTGAATGCTTTAGGGAGAACATTGGCGTGATGTAGAGAGATGTCTCTCCTAATAGGGAGTGATGAGTCTGATATATGATTCCTGGGATGTAGGTGAGGATGTCATTGCAACAGGTGGTTATTTATGGGCATGTATTACTATTATCTATGAGAACTAGAGAGAGCGACCAACTCATGATGATTGGAGAGAGTGACTAGACTTGTGATGACTAGAGAGTGTGACCATACTTTTGTATGTGTATCCAATCGAGTATGTGTGACCATACTTGTGATGACTAGAGAGCGTGACCATACAAACGAGTATGCGTATCAAGTTAAGCTGTCTATCTAGTGAACTAGAGAGCGTGAACAACTCATGGGTAATAATTTTCAAAGGAGGATCTTGAATCAAATATAACCTCACAAGAATTACAATAGAGATAAGCAAACTAATGGAGAGAAAAGAATGAAGCAAAAACATAAGAGAGAAAACTCATTTGGGATAAATTCCATCTGATTATTATTCACTAATAAAGTTACATTTATAATTGTTGAAATCTAGGCTTTCACATCACATTCAAGCATGCAGTAAACGCTCATACATAGCCATCAAAGACAAGTATTGGGAAGGGACGTCCAATCCACCTTTATATTTATCTTTGATGCTTATTTATACACTATGAGAGACGTTGGAGTGGTTTTACCCGCTCCAACTACTCATTTGTTAATATCTCTTTAAAATATATAATTATACAATTATGATGACATTTAAGAGGTCAAGTGCGCCCCTCTACATCTCCCCCACAGACAAAAATTTTCTTCATCCCAAAGAGAACAAAGAAATATGCATCAACATCCTGGGTCTCTGTTATTGCTGAAGTAGTCCTCACTATGCATCAACCATGCATACCGGTCTGCATAGGTAAATCAGCCGCAACAACTGCCAACTTGATAGGAAAATAAACGTGTACAAGGCTCTACTATGACTGATTACTCTTCATCCTCCATATTTAATTTGGTAGTAGTCCATCGAAGTCTCATCCTCTCACAACGACGGTCGACTTTCCTTTTCCACAACGAGGTATTTTGGTTTAAAGCCTCACCATGGCTCATCTGACCGGGATCTCCATCGGTTCAGGCATGTGGGGCCTTTTGGCTCTTCGACTTTCTATGCCATTTCTCTGTCTTCTGGATTCCCGAGGTCACAACCTAGGAACAGTTTCAACATTTTGATAATGAGGGGTACATTGTCATCATGTCTCATTGGAGTGCTTTTATGTGTAGGTGTATGATATCTGCTTGAATGTAATTGTCATCTTTTGAAATACCTGCAAGATTGTGTAGTTCTTGCTCATGAGCATGATCTTGGTCATGAACGACTGCTTTTAGTTCGACTAACTTAACATGACTCGACTTACAATAGTTGGAAAGAGACCAAATGGATTTACATAAAATGGAGGGGATCTCCTACCTCAAAAGAGACTCACGTTTAACCCCCTTAACTTCAAAATTTTAACAAAAAGTCATGCCAACATAGTGACTTAATTTTGACCATATGGCATCGACTCGACTATTTACAACCAACCATTTTAATACTATCAACCATACTAGGCCGACCATGAACCGACCATGAGAATTGACTTGATTATAATGTTGAACACTTTTAAACATAGGCCAATACAATGGTGAACTCGACCACATTGAAATTTGCACTATACTCTATAATACCATCGATCGTATTATGAGATCAAAATTACTATTATCCAGACTTAATATTTTTAGAACATCAACAACCATGTCGAGTCTATAAAAAAACACTAAGGATCGACCACCATGATGGAATGCATCGACCAAAGAAGGTCAACCATACTCTAACATTAAGCAAAAAAAAAAAAAAAATATAGTCGGCCATGATATGCATAAAAATGGACCCATTATTAACTCAACATGGGAGTCAGAGGCTTGCCAAACTCCAACTTTCAACTCATGAGATACTGCTTTTAATCAATATATTCATGAGATACTGCTTTTAATCAATATATGGTCGATTGCAGGCATAACCAATCAAGAATATACCAGATGAGCGTCTAGATTTGATAATAAAAAAGAATTGTCGTTGGGATATCTGGTCGGTAACGAGATAGTCGACGACTTCGATGGTCTGAAAATAGTTGACATTCAGCGATCTTCGATTTCCTTCAGTCTCCATTAGCCGACTACGATCTTGGATGGTTGATCGTTATTTAGCAACGTTTCTCCGATTGCATACTTATGCAATCAAAATGATGAGGAATCCTCCAAGTAGCCAATGCACATGATCAACAACAGGTCGATCTTCAAATCTATGCCTTCATATTTGTGCCAATCACAAACTTAACCGACCACCACTAACATTGTTTTACAACGTCATTCTTGAGGCAAATATTAGCTCACACTTCCACAATATTGTGAAATGTATCCATGTATTTTATTCTCAGTCAAGGACTTTATGGGAGGCCGACAAAATGCTATAGTCTCTTTTGTATCTAGTCAAATTTAACAATTGAATACGGTAGATGTGGCTTTCTCCATTCTTGTCAGGAAAATAATACAATATTTACAAGGGTTTCATTATATGTGCCTGCATATTTCGACGGAGCAATCTTGTAGCAGTCCATTGTTTCACAATAATTCAAAATTATAGCCTCTAACAATCGATTGATATGCACAGCCATGTTACACTTCAACTGACCACGATCACGTTGGAATTCGGTTAATAATATTGAGTCAGCTTCATAATTAATATATACTTTGGAAACAAAACTAAAATAGAGGAAACCTTCACAATGTAGGTCATTGAAAAGTTATGATCAACCACTCCAGGTCGACGACCGACTTCGATCCACCAACAACAAAGAAGTGGCTCCACATTGGTATTTTACGCCCAACACAACTGCATTCACATCTGCACCATTGTCCAGAAGCAACCTTTCCTTGTTCAGATTGCCGCTACGAACTTTGCTTTGATAAAAATGGAACTCTTCCTCTTTCTTTTCTTAGTCTAGAAACTCAGCTTTGGCATGCTCCCTAGCCAACATTGCTATTTCCTCTTCATGATGAGCCTTTTCAATTTCTCTTTCCTTAACCTTCTCAATTTCTGCCATTCTTTCCCTTTGTTGTTTCTTCTCAAATTTTACAGACAATTCCTCCAACGAAATTCCTTGTGTAACAAATTTCTCATTCAAGTTGGAGTCTCTGAAAGGATTAGAATCGTTCGAATAGCGTGAGACTGTCTAGTTCTTCCTCTGAAGTAACGTAGTGTTTGCGACTACCTCTTTTATGATCCGCTCGATTATTATCATGGCTTTTGCTGCGCTCCTTTTTCCTGTCTTCTATCTCTCTCTGTGGCATTGTGTTTGGATTAGCAGTTGTGAATTTTCACAGGATATCTATAATGCTTTTAATTTCATTCACGGTAAGGTACTTTTGTAAAGTAGTTGCGTTCTCAGTGCAAGAGCAAATTGTCTACAAAATGAATTAAGACAAATATGTAATATAATAACAAAATGTATCTTTTTGTCATCCCTCTGCTCAACCCATGCGAGAACAGGGAGAAGTGATCGGGATGGAAGAGAATTTTAAGCAAGGTCGTTGTTCCACACGTTGGGCACTTCCTCTACCAATTCAGAATCACATGCTCCAGTGTCCAATTTGTCTACCACCGTTAGCTCGAGTGTCTTCCAATGGTTGTAGGTGAGTAGTTGATCTGCAACAAAGTTGCTCAATATTTCATGTAGCATCAATAGTCGACCTCTTTTTCAGATTCATGAATGCACAAGCAGTATTTTAATCTTCACGACATCTTCACAATGACCTTCAGGTTCGAACACCTCCATCCGCTGCTGCTGTCACCCGGCTGAGTGAAGGAGGAAACAATGCCAGATGTTGAAATCTAGGATTTCACATCACATTCAAGCATGTAGTAAATGCTCCTACACAACCATCAAAGACAAGTATTGGGAAGGGACATCCAATCCACCTTTGTATTCATCTTTGATGCTTATTTATACACTATGAGATACGTTGGAGCAGTTGTACCCACTCCAACTACTCATTTGTTAATATCTCTTTAAAATATATAATTATACAATTATGATGGCATTTAAGAGGTCAAGTGGCCCCCTCTACAATAATGCATCTCCAAGGGATAAATTCATGATACTAAAGAGGTAGTTGAAATACACACATGTGGCAAGCTTAGATAACAAAGAAAACATCACTATACATAGTTTCCAGTCATAATTGCTGAAGTAGATTAGTTAATTGAGTGTAACTGACAATAGGTGGACCAAGAAGGTGCATTAACTAGTTAATTGGCGATAACTAATGATGGAGGGCACATAATAGGTGTTCAATTGGGTGTTAGTGGTCATTGGAGCTCATACTAACTCATGTGATGAAATCAAGGCTAGTTAACTAAAGGCAGGCTGCTAAATTATAGGACACTGACTCAAATTGGCCTAAAATCATGCATAAGGGTGCATTAAGTCCTAAAAACAAGGAAGAGGGTGCATCTAAGGATAATGAGGATAGTAATGCCAAAATAATAGTCTAGAGTGATCAATCTACTTAGGACTATACACTAGGTGGTAAACTGGCAATGGTCTAAGCACTAGGAAATCAAATAAATGATTAAGGCTAAGGTATAGATGGGTTGAATATTCGAACATCCTCCCCACCTTAATCCTAAATTATGTGAGAAAAAAAAAATTTAGGGCCCAACAAAAAAGTCTAAGGTCACCCTTTACAATTTATTTGTCCATGTAAAAATGAGGAAAGAGGTAAAACCTCATGGGGAAAATCCTCTCTAAAAATTGGACATGAGGTACACCAGAAATAAACTGATCCAACTCCAAGTAGGTGTGAACTTGATTATATGTCTGGAGGGATATTCTTATTGGGAAGAAGATGTTGTTGCTCCCATGTTTAGATCATGTGCTAGATCTTTGCATAGTTTGCATGCAAATGAAGGTTCTCACTAGACTTGAAATTCCTGAGATCGGGTCCAAATGAGACTTGAGATGCTAGAGCCATAAAATTTGAACCAATATGTAATGCAAATAAAGTAAAATCAGATCCAAGCGAATGGTTGTGTCCTCCATCTTTAGTATATATTGAATGAATTGAGCCAATCAACATAGATGCATACATAGGAATAAATGCTACAATGAGAGTGAGGGCACAAAACATCCAATTGATCAAATAATGCTCCATTATCCAGTGAAGTATACACAAGATCAAGAAAAGAAGACTTATTATATTTAAGATTCAAATTAAAAGAATGATTTGAGAACATAAGGAGATGGAGATAACCGAGTTCTTCATCAACAAGAGTAGTCCGAATGTCTTCTTCATGTATATCAACTTCATGAGAAGCCACAGAGGAAGATGGAGTCGCTACAAGGAGACTTTCAATAATTTGAAATTGTCTTGAGATTGTTGCCAAGCTTAGTTCTTCATCAACAAGAGTAGTCTGAATGTATTCTTCATGTATATCGGCTTCTTGAGAAACCACAGAGGAAGAAGGATTCACTATGAAAAAATGAAATCGAGTATGTATCCAATCGAGTCGTGTATCAAGTTGGATATGTGTGACTAGATTCCTTATGAACTAGATGAGGTCCCATAATGATGTATTGTGTGGTCCTGGCTCGCTATTGTGTTGCTACTGTGATGTCCCTGGATGTATGATCATGACTGATGCATGATTGAGATGATGGATTTCTCATGGAGAACTTCTAGTGATGTATAGATTCGAGAGATGTCATAAGTGAATGGTCAGAGTATAGAGTTGCAGCATCAGTGATGATCACTGTGTCGGCAAAATACCTTCCTTGTTAAGAGGGAGTGTTGAAGATGATGTAACTTCTGAATATATTCTTGTTGTACTTCCTTAAGGAAATATTCACATTGTAATTGATCACATGAATACCCTTAAAGAACAAATGTAAACCCTCCTTGTAAAGTCGACCTAGAAGAATCCGAAAGATATATTAAATAAGTGTTATTTAATATTTCCTAAGTGAAGTAAGACCAATTGGTTAGAGAAGTCAACTCGGAAAAGTCACACTAAATAAAATTATAAATAGGGGGCACAATTCTCATTTGAGACACACACTCACACAAGCAAGTTTGCTAGAGAGAGAGAAGAAGAAGTTCATTGGAGGAGGAGAAGCTACTTGGTGAAGACATCTTATATTTGGGTTTCCTTATCTTGGTTATTCTTATGATATTTGTGTGAAACAACCTTATCTCTTTGTTGCATTGAATCAGATGAATCAATACCGAAGAAGTTTGTTGGATTTTCTTCCCTTGAAGGGTTTCCCAAAGGAGAAATATTTGTCTCTTTTGTATTTTTTGCTTGTCTATGTTTCAGTGATCCTATTGCTTATTATTGTGATATGATAGAAATTGTTTAAATATCTAACATAACTTCTATTCAAGTGCAAATTCTAACACAAAGATGTACACTAGTCAACCAAAGATGAAATTTTTTATAGGCAACTAGAATTTGCCCAACAATGTTCAAAAAAATGCCCAAACGTGTTAGAACATCTTGTTGTTGATAAATTACACACCAAACACTTCTAAATTCTCCCACTAGTGATTGAAAATGCCCTAGGGACTTCTAGATTCACACACTCCTCTTTCTATGTTCACATAACTAACTAACTGAAGTGTCTCGAGGATTTAATTAATATGACATTATATGATAGAAACTAGTACTAAGGGTATTGGGTCTTATATGAGATTATATGATAGAAAATAGTACTAAGGCTGTTGGGTCTTTCTACGTTATCCATGAGTAAAGTTGACCATCCTTGAAAATTTGATATTGGTTCTTACATCATCAATCAATAGATTCTCAGTCCCACATTTATGAATTGTCAAGGATCACACCACACATACCCCAAGGAATTATGTTCAACTCTACTTCATTGATGTAATCACTTGAGACTGTAGACTTGAGTTTCAGTAATGTCAGATGCACAAATCCTTGATTTGACACTACCAAATAAAGGAGTTGGGTTGAAGATGCATGTATATAGGTAGATTGTGCTTCTACACTACTAATTCAAGATGAATTCTTATTGGTTTATAGTATTAGAACTATGGTCATGAGATCCTTTTTTATCTAGAAATTAACGAAGAATAATCTCTTGTGCTTTATGTGAATATTAGTTAGATGGTCATCATTAAGGAAATGCCTTTTTTCACAAAGTTAGGTATGGTACCAATGTGACCAAGGTTACAACAATGTCCAATAAATGTGACCAAGTATCAATTGTATTCTTTGAGTGTATTCTTCCCCAATCACAGGCTTACCCACTACGTGATAGATCTCTATGTTGTTTAAAGACGTCGGAACACACCTCTTACCTAAAAATGTAAAACTATGGGCATGTTGGCTCATAATAGTGATCCAATACCACGTGTAGTGTTCTTTAACCCTAAAACATAAAACACCATAGGGTATACAAATATTTAAGATGCAATAAATCAAAATGTATAGTGCAGAACAAGAAACATTGGAAAATGGAAAAGATAAATGATGTAGAAAATAATCCTTATATTATGAGAATCAATTTTGGAAGCAATGTTCGCATGCCTACTATGGTAGGAAAACCTTTCACTTAAGCATAGCTCCAATACAATAAATTTTGAGAAAATAATCCATAGCCTCTTAGTTCTTTAAATAAGCTTTCAATATCCCAAAACCCTAAGTAATTGACTTTGTCAATATTTAATGAACACCAACTTAGTGGGCCTTACAAAATTGAGAGACCATTTTTAAAGTAATTGTCTACCACTAACTACTCAACCTTATTCAAAGATTATGGCTGCAAACATACACAACTAACAACTAAAGTAAGGGAGTTAGGGTGGGACCCTAACAGATGGACAATTGAATTCAACATTGATCATACATTGATCACCATGGCCTACAATATATTTTACATAGATTGAATTAAATGCTAGTCAACATTGATGGTTTGAACTTTTGAGGGAGTATGACTTTCATATATACTATATCAAAGGAACCATGAATAAGGTAGTTGATGCCCCAAGTCACATGACTCACATATTTTCAATACTGACCTTGAATACTAATCTCATAAAAATAGATATTAGGCCTACAATAGCATGATACTTGGTATTGGGATGTAAGAACAATCTCATTGTAAAATGAAACATTGAGAATTCCTTTGTATGAGGGATATGTCTTGTATGAAAATGGTTTATTGAGATTTCCTAGAAGCAATTATTTACCATGCAATGAAGAGATGCAATTTAAAATTAAGAGAGGTTCATTGAGTAATTATAGTAATTATATAGCTTGTAATACCCACAATTTGACCCTTGTATAACACACACACACACACACACACACAGAGTCCATTTGTAATTGTTTTCTTATTTGAACCATGTGATTGGATTATTAAGCTAGTCAAAATGCTATGTAAATATTATGTTTATAAATTATATGAATGAACCAAGATGGTTGTGTAAGATGCACCAAATGGGTTATGATTCCACTATAGAGGAAGAGGAAAGGAGACCTATGGGGGATTGAATATTTGATTTCCAAGTGTCATCCCTAGAGCCAATACAATTGCTGCCATGAGTCTTGAATGAGCCATTTACTGCCTTTTTATTATTTCACCCAATTATTTTATTTCTATGTGAGGTTGGTGGGAGGATTCCCTTCACATAGTAAAGGAAGCATGCAGATGATGGTGCTTTTGCAGAAGTTGCAGGAGTCCTTCCCCACCCTGATCAGAAAATATGCTAGGGAGGCTTGTTACTTTCCCATCTATCCTACCTTGGGAGTTAGAACCACTATTTTACCTTCATCCCTCCATGCTTGCAGACCCAATTAATTTTACTCACACTTGTTCATGTGCTTAACCTCATACTTTCACTCTCCCCAAACTTACATTCACATTGAGACTCACATATTTTTTCTTGGGCCCAAACTCACCAATATTTATGCATTCATCCACTCAAACATTCGTTCATGTGTAGAATCAGACCCTCATTACACCTAGCTACCAATGCAGACTTAAGCTCCCTGACACCATTGCTAAGACTCATCGCACATGAATCTCTGATTCATTTTACGTGGAGACCCTTGTCCCATTCATTCTCATGACTAGGTCATCACCCTACATAGACACTCAGTGATTTACCCTCGTCCATCAGACATTGCTACCCTCCTACATTGTCACCAACTTGTTTTGACACCATATTGTTTGTTACCTTGATATCTCGACTTGTGGAGAGAGAGAGAGAGAGAGAGAGAGAGAGAGAGAGAGTTGGTTGTGAGTGAGCCTGAGTCCTGAGACTAACCATATGATTTTTTTCCTTGTACATGCCCAAGAATCCATCAATGAAATCTACTAGTGTATCCCCAACATGAGGAAACCAGGTGGGCACTTTCTATTCACACATTGGAAGCACTTGGTAAGATGGATCGCTCAAGGGACCTGTATTGATGAAAAAGATGCATGAGCCTCTAATTTATTGCGTGGGGTACAGATCAAGGATCTAAGGGTATTCCAACTGTTTGAGGCTACTATAGAGCTATGCGTGACCGTTTGGGTTGGAATAGAGAGCGAAATGGGTTGTATTTGAGTTGAAACGTTGTTGTTTAATGATTAATGAGTTATGCTTATGCCTATGTTATATTATGCTGGTAATTGCATGTGTTATGTGTGTGGATTGAGTTTATATTATGTTGTGTTTATTATTATGCATTTGCACACCATTATTCTCAATATAAATTCATTTATGGCCTTCAAGATTAATTAAGAACCCATTATTGTCCATCATCCCCCTTCATTATGTTCATATAATGGACAAAGACGGTATAGAGTGGTATCATAGCTCTAGGTTGCAACACCAGGGTTGCATGGGATGGAAACCAACATTCACAAGCAAAACCATAAGAAGCATTAAGCATGAATATGGAATTTTTTGGCGAAGTGTCGAGGACATCAGAAACCCCAATGGAGAAATGTCAACAGTGAATCAGAGGACGATACATGGCATTAGAGGAAATTTGGGGTCTAAAATGGGCCTTATAAGAAAACGTGCCAAAATAAGTTTTTGTGAGTTGGAATTCAAGAACCAATAGAATTTCAATAAAATAAGTCAACCATAATGGTTGACTTGACATATTTGTCATTAAAAAAAACTACTTTTTTTGTTCGCATTTTCGACATATCTCATTGTGTTTTTACTCAAATTTCGATCGGGAGAGCTCGTTGGATGCAGAATTTGATTCCGCATCCAACGAGTACACACACTGCATACTTTTGACGAACCCCGCTACCCCAAAAACAAGAAATACCTGAAAAAACGTGACGATGATGTAAAACATGACGATGACATCATTGTCTCGTTTTTTTTAGGTATTTCTTGTTTTTGGGGTAGCGGGGTCCGTCAAAAGTATGCAGTGTGGGTACTCGTTGGATGCGGAATCAAATTCCGCATCCAACGAGCTCTCCCGATCGAAATTTGAGTAAAAACACAGAGAGATATGTCGAAAATACGAACACAAAAAATAGTTTTTTTCTTTCTTCCTCCAAAATTAATCAATATTATTTTATTATTTTAACTATTATTTTATTATTTTCTTTAGGAGGCCCATTTTAGACCCCAAAATTCCTCTGGATGCTTGTGGTTGTCGAAGTTTGATATTAGGGGTGAGATTGGTGATACTGGAGAGAAATCTCATTGGAGAAATCATGATAGTGAATTGGAGGATTTCATGTGGCAACATCTAAGAGGGTGTCATTGTAGTCAATTAGGGTGTCAATAAGAATTTTATGGTGAAGCCTCGATGAATTTCATCCGATAGCTAATTGGGAGTTGAAACGTGGAAATGAAAGATTAAGTGTCGAAGGTCATTTGTCGGAGTTGAAAACAAAGTAATCATGAATAAGGACCAATGGCGAATTCTCTATAGGACATGTGTCAGTGTTCTCAAAGCTTTACGTTGGAATATTTTACAGTGCCCCAGAGGGAAGGTCCAACGAAAAAGTTCAAAATATGGCACATTTCTATGTTTGATAGTTTTGTATTAATGAGGGTTTCCTTAAGATGTCACTTAGATAAAATATGATGGGGAACCTCAATGGTGGACACATGTCAGTACAACAGATTTTTACATTGGAGTTGTTTTAAGGTGACACAGGCAGAGGGCATAAGAACGAGGCTCGATAACCAATTAGATTTAAGCAAATTTTTGGATAATGAACAATCATATGCACCGATATCAATGATTGTAATCCATAACAAGTCCATTACTTGCACGGGGAATAATGATAGGTGAGTGAACCATTGGGAGAAAACCACCTAGCCATGTTTCAATATCTAACTGGCAATGAATCGAACCATAAATTTTTAGAAACCACATTCTATAGAGCCAACAATGCTTATGGTACTAGAGTACCATTGGTGCTTTTCCTCCCAAGTAAAGAAGGATCATACATGGACCATCCATGTAGGCATGACGTGGACTAACCACATGGGCATGACATGGACTGCCCGCACACATATAAGTTGTTCGTGCCATAGAAAAAGGTATGGTTGCAAATGCATTGGATTAGATTACATAAGTTCCAAGAGTAGATCGTGGCCATCTACATAAGTCAAAATGTGCAGGAGATAATGATGACACCCTCCCGTGAACGACCCATATTGGCGTGAATAAGAAGTGGGCAAAATCGATAGTTTTGGGAGGCTGTAACTTTCAACTACGAGATCAGAATGAGATAGGCATACAAAAGCCTTATATGTAGGGGAACAATGGTGCACAATCATATCTTGCAAAATTTGTGTGTTTTTTGAGATTGGAGAAGAGAATTCCTGTAGTCATAATCACCAAAATTGTCAATATGAATAAATATTTGAAATGCATGAAATTTATTTATTTATTTATTATTTCTCAGAACATAATGAAACTAATAAACCTATTTATATCAATGCTTTTGTAGATTCAGTGACCCATCAGGGGCTGCATTCAATATTGTTCAGGTTGGGATTCTTCATTTCGTTACTACCTAGAAGCTCATTATCATGGAAGATGCCCGAGATATTTGGGAAACTGAAACAAATGTTGTGGGGGGAATATTCAAATTGAGCATGCAAAGATATCGTCCAATGACAGGAGAAATCAAGTAACTCCTCCAAATATTGTAGCAACCATGATAATCTTAAGAGTGGAGTCGTAGAGTTACTGACACTACAACAAAAAATGGAATTTGCTCCGTATTTAGCGTCAAATTTTAGTGTAATTTTTTCTTCTTCCTATTGTGGTAAACAATCTGACGCTAAACCTGGCATTGTTGTACAATTTCATAAAACCATGACTATTATGTCTTTTTTCTCATCTATTTTTGCACCCATTTTTTGCGTCTTTTTTATGTCCTTATTTGCACCCAATTTTACATTTAATATCACATCTTTTTTTGCGTCCTTTGTTACATCCTTGTTTGAACCCAATTTTGTGCCCAATTTGCATCCACTGGCGTGTCTAATTTTTCTCCTAGTTTTAAGTCAACTTTTGCACCCAATTTTACACTATGTTCTGCATCAAATTTTGCGTCTAGTGTTGTGTCCAAGTTTGCATCCAATTTTGGGCCAGTATTGCATCTAGTTTGTGTCTAGTTTTACTTCTAATGTTGTATCTCATTTTGCATCCTGTTTTACGTCTTTTTCTACGTCCATGTTTGCACCCAATGTTACATATTTTTTTGTCTTCTTTTTTATCTAGGTTTGCGCCTAGTGTTGCATCCTGGTTGATGTATTTTTTTGCGTCTAGGTTTATGCCCAGTGTTGCACCTTGTTTTGCACCCATGTTTACGTCTGATGTTGCATCCAATTTCACATCCAATGTTGCGTCACATATTGTATCCAATATTGCGTCCAATTTTTCGTCCAATGTTGTCTCTCATTGTGCATCCAATATTGCATCTCACTTTACATATTTGTATTTGTTTACTCCTAGTGTTACATCCAATTTTGCGCCTAGTGTTGCGTCTAGTTTTACACCCAATGCTACATCCAGTTTTGTGCCTAGTTGTGTGCCCAATTTAGTGCCCAATTTTACGACTAGTTAGGAATCAACTTTTGCGTATACTATTGCATTTGGTTTTGGGCTTAGTATTTCATATAGTTTTGTGCCCAATTTTGCGCCCATATTTGTGTCTAGTGTTGAGTCTCTTTTTGCACCCACTTTTGCACATGGTGTGACGTCCACTTTTGTGTCCTATTTTGCATCCAATTTTGCATTTAGTGTTGCATCTAATCTTACTTCCATTTTGCATTTTGATTTGCGTCCATTGTTAATTAAGAATTTTAATTTTAATTTCAATTACCAATAGTGAAATATTGAAATATATAAAAGTTCTCAAATATAACTAAGAATTCAAATTTATAGCATAACATTTGTGAAGAAGATTAAGGGAAATTCACAACATCCATCCAAAAGTAGTAATATCTTTATAAATACTAAATTTTCATCAAAAGAACATGACTATTTCTAATATAAATAAAGTAACAAAACAATACTTATAATATCATCTTTAATCAAATCCATTAAAATTCAAATGTATAATCAACATATCAAAACCTTTCATGAATATCATAATAGTAAAATAGAAAGAAGTTATATACATATACATATATATCTATACGTATATATGATTTAAATACCAATATGATAAGAAATAAGTTGTATGATTTCCATATATAAATATAAAATTCAAAATGATAAATATATCATGGTTGTATATCAATAGTTATACATGTAAATATAATCCAAAATATAGCATGTCTATGCATAGCATCAATAGCTAGCTAGCACCACTAACACCATCATCAAGATCATGGTCATGATCATCAAACTCATTATTTTTATTAACCTTTTCACCATCCTCACCATCATCATAGTCTTCTTTTTCTCCTAAAGTTGATACAGGCTCAACATAATTTGGATCATCATATAGTGGGTCATTAATTGCTGTGATCTAAAAAAAAATCAACATTAAATGTTAGTATTAATTTCATAACATAATGTATATTTCTATTTTATTTTTAATATTAACTCATACTAAAGTAAAACAATGTATAATAAGTTACAATTAATATAACTCCAAAAACTCCAAAGTGAAAAATTAAAATTAAATAACAATTTTAATGCCAATCTTCTCCTTATTTTACGATTTTAAGATAATACTAAAGCCATAGATTTGTCTTAAAGATGACTTGTTACTTTGACGTCAAGCTTTCCTCTCCTCAGCAATTCATGGTAATAAATAGAATTTTGATACAGGAGATTGAGATAATTGAATTTTAATTTTCAGTGAACCGGTATTTCTTTTTCATGAAATTACAAATTGGTTCTTATTACATAGATTATTAAATGAGTTTTTACATATGAAATGTTTTATTTTTATTTTTTTTATTTTTTATTTTTAATTTTAATTTTAATTTTATATGTTATGTGGATTTATATATTAAATGTTATAGTTTATAAGCGGTAAATTTAAATAAATATATTACTAAATGTTTATATATATAATATGGAAGATCATAAACTTTCTAAGCTAACTTTAAATTTCAGCCAAAACCACGTAAGACTCAAGTAAGGTTGGTATAAAGATATCGAGGCCTAGTTAAACCATTGGGAGATCGACGAAACTATTGCATTGCAAAATATTAATAACATTAAAAATATTGTTACTTCTAAGTTTAAAGAGAAAATATGGTGTGAGAAAGACCTAGAGTCTAAAAGAAAACTAAGATATTATAAGGAGGTCATCAACCCTACTCCATAAGACCAAAAGTATTTCTCTGTCTTAACTAGTTCAAAGAAAAAAACTAATATACCCAAGATAAGAACTTAGGTCTACCCCGATAACGACTACTCTCGAGGTAAATTGAAAAACCCCTAGCAAAAAGGTAATAATTCCTATGAATGATAAACCAAATTAGCATGTTTTGGTTTCTGCATTTAAAAAGATTTGTCAGCCTACATTATGAACATTTGAATTACACAATTTTTTGCTATGAAGTTCATAACCCTCGATTCGTGAGGAATCATTAAAACAATTTCAGACATTAGACAGCCATGATAAGGCTCTTAATTATTTCTAGACGTCTCCAACTTCGTTTTTTTTTTTCATGCTTGAACGACAAATCTCACAAACTATGAGCTAGTTTGATTATGATATGTACAATTTCTTTTTTAATATAATACCGAACTTTGAAAAAATATGTAAATAAAATATTTATCTTTTTAAAAATGTGATTTATTAGATATAAAATATTAAAAAATGTTTGTTACTTTTATTCATACATATTATATTAAATGTTTTTATCTATTAAATATTACAAAGTATTTTATATAAATATATTAAATATTATTATTATATATATTATATTAAATGTTTGTTATCTATTAAATATTATAAAAGTATTCTATATAAATATATTAAATATTATTTATTATATAAAATATAAAAATTGTTACGTTTATATATACATATATATATATAAAACATGTATATTATATAAAATATTTGTATAAAAAATAAATAAAATATTTATATTAAAAATATGTAAATAGATGAAAAATCCATGTCAAATTTATTTATATACATGTACTTTAGTTTTATAATTCCAAACTTATTTTTATACATATCAGTGTCTTTCGTTTCGTGTAAAAAAGACTTCATATACATGCCCTTTAGTTTAACCATTCCAAACTTCTTTTTATATATATTGGTGTTACCATTCCAAATTTCTTTTTGTACACATTGGTGTCACCATTCCAATTTTTTTTTTTTACATATCAGCGTCCTACTCTTTTTTATACATATCGATGGCGATCAATAATCATCCTGATGTGCAGGATTTAATGTGACATTAGCTGCTTAGTAGGCCGTTTGATCTCAAGCCGCTTGAAATCCAATGGCCTGCTGCGCAACTGTTGTTGCATTTAAGCAGGACGACTATTTTTCTCCCATATTGATGTCCTTTGTGTCACCATTCCAAACTTCTTTTTGTACATATTTGAAAATGGTTTTTGTACACAGTCAGAACTCTAGATAGTTAGGAAACAGTCGTTGCATTGACGACAACCTTTACAATCCAAGAATACTTAGTCATTGAAGAATACAAGTGTCCAAAGACTATTATCGTCCAAATCATATCAATTCTACGTAGACTATGCATATCGATACGTGACATGAAACATGTACACCCAAATATACTTCAATAAATGATAAAAGGATTAGCAAAAATTAAATATGAATGTAAATGTCTAACCCGAGTTAGTTGATTGCTTAACTTGAGCTTAGGTTAGGGTCCATTTTCAATTCAATAACCGTTTTCTCGAACTTAAACCTAACTCCACTATCTCTGAAAACCTTATAAAAGCAACGTGGAACAACGGATACATGGTTCCAACAGTTTTAGGTGAGAACTTTGCACATCAAATCAAACCAAAAGAAAAGCCTAGCTTTCAGGAGTGCATTTTGTTTCCAAACATGCTTCCACCGCCAATGCAATCTAAGAATAGACAAGATCATCTTCATTATCTATGAGTCTTGGACTAATTTTTTTGGGTGAACTCATGCCTTGGGGTTGCATTTGGTCCATGCATGGGGAAAGCCAGACCAGACCATTGCTTGCTTTGGACCCAAATAAACCGATTTGAAACTAACAAATGACCATCAAACCGGTTGTAAAGTTACCAGTTCCCGCTTACCACTATTTTTTAGAGTGAGTAAAATGTTATGAGTGGTGAGTAAAGTATAAATGTGTTGGCTCAAAAATTCTCTACACAACAAAAGAGTTCACTATAAATGTGTTGTGTTGGATCAAAAATTCTCTACACAACAAAAACAAAAAATCCAATACCAACACTCATGCAACATGGAATGACACATGAATTATATAACAATCCAACTTTAACTTAAAAGAGAAGAAGGCTCACAAAGTGGGTGAAATTAATTGTGTTCGATTTTAACTATTCTAACTTCACCATGTGCTTTCAAATTTTGCAATAGCATGTAGATCTGAAGAATAAATACAAGAAGAATATATTTGGAACATACCTTTGATCTACTTGGAACCTTTTTTTTCCCAACTAAGAACAAAACAATATCCAAAGATATGTATACAAGACAAGTAAAATATCCTTATGTAGAGATACCATTACTTGGAAATATTTCCTTTTATCCAAGTTAGAATGAGTAAAGTAACATGAAGCTCTTCAAAATGCTCGATTCTTAATAACTTTCTGTCTTAGGTTTGCATGAAATAGATTCCAGATCCTTCTGTTGGCTAAAAAACTGTCAAAACTTTCTCCTCTCTTTGCCTCATTCCATCAATTGCTTACCGCACCCTTTTGAACTTTCAATTAAAAATTCATCTCAAAAGTCATCCATCGTAAAATCACCAACATTTCATTATAACTTCTTATGGTTGAGAAAAGATGTCCTATTTTTTATTGAACATGCAGGTAAGGAATTGTTAAATTGTTAAATTGTTGATCAATATCAACACTAATATCACCCATTTTGTATGGGCGTTTGCTAAGCAATGTTGGTAAGTTCAATGGACTGTCCTAGGGTGTTATGAGCATGCATCAATATTCATGATCATATTTGGGCATCTTTTCCCCTTTTGACATAAATTTGTTAAGCCCTGGTTTCAGCTGTGTTACCCCTCACTTTGCAAGAGGGTGACCAGGGAAAACTTTGGTTTATGTGAGAGAGGCTTTGCTACAAAAAAATGGGTCTGTTGGAGATTTTGGGGGATGAGAAATAACATTCCTCTACCTGTGGCAACCTTCTGGGTGTATGTTTTCTACATTAATTTCATCAGGATCTTTATCTGAAAGAATAACAATCACAACAAGATATCCAAGATACACAAGATACAGAAGACATAAATATTTTCATCGGGGAAACCATAAAGGATAAAGCCCCGTAAACTTCCTCAGAATAGTTCCATCACTAAGACAATATCACAAGATGGAAAAACCCAAGAACAATATGTCTCCAATAACTCTCTCTCTTCTTCCTTGTCCTCTCTCTCCTAAAGCTCACATGAGAGTGTGTGTGTCAAATGAGGAGGGCACCTCCCTATTTATATCCTTCAAGTGCCTTGACCTAAAACATGACTGGGCCGACCTCTTACCCTAATAGGGATGAATTCACCCAGGGAGACTCAATAATACACTTTATTATATTCATTTCGGGGACTACTTACTCGACTTACAATTGAGGTTATACCTCAAGGACCATATACAATAATGACATCTCGAAAGGATGGAAACATGTTTGGGATGGGGGTACAACAATATACAATGATAATATAGATCATAATATCTTCCGAAGTTACAATTACAACAACACTCCCTCTTAACCAGGAATGTATTCTCTTCGCCACAGTCATCAACACATCTGGTCACGTCCTTGTAACTGAATAATCATTGTTGTTGCTACCATAGTCCTCATCTTGTCCAATCTATCTGTCATAGAAAGTTTCTATAGATCCAACCATGTTTCATGCTGGGTGTAGGCCTAGTCCTCATCAAGGCCTTCATCATATCCACGAGCAAGCCATCATGTAGGTACAACCCAGGACCATTCATTACATTGCCATTACAATCACCTGTGTCTCTTACTGTCATATCAACGTATCTAGATCATCTCATTATCCTTCATAAAACACATATAGTATACATAGCACAACCCAAATGCATATCATAGACTACTTGCTTTCTACCAACATAGGAGCATGCCAGGATCTTTCACGTCACCAAGACAACTTGCACATTCCACTATGCGAGAATTTCCTAGGAGCACACCAAGTGTATTACGTCTCTCTACAATCAACCTGTGTTCTACCAACATAGGAGCATGCTATGATCTTTCACGTCACTAAGAAAACCTGCATCTACCACTATGTGAGAACTGCCCAGGTGCACACCAAGTGCCTTGTGACCTCATCATCTCCAACATGGGAACACACACATACAAGGACTGATTACGGTCGAACAACCTACATACCACACCAGGATATTTTTCATTCCAAGTCAACCTAAAGGAATTATTACATTCGGACAACCTGCGTCCAGGATGTTTTCCATTCGGATAACCTTCTAGGACTTATTACGTCTAAGAAAACTATGTACTATGCCATGATCTTTTTCACTCCAGGACAACCCACATGAGTCATTACATCCGAAAAACCTGTGTCCTACACCAGGATCTTTTACACTTCAGATAACCTGTACCAGGACTGATTACATCTAAGGATAACCTGTGTCCTATGCTAGGACTGATTACATCCGAGGACAACCTACATGACTGATTATGTTCGAGTAACCTGTGTTCGACTACAGGATATTTTTCGCTCGGACAACCTGTGTTCGACGCCAAGATCTTTTCTATTCGAACAACCTGTCTCTTTTCCCATGTGAGATCTCATGTATCTACGTCTTTTGGTCTTTGGTCATCTCTAGCGTAGGAGCATGTCATGATCTTTTACGTTGCCAAAACAACTTGTATCTCTGACTATGCTAGAACTCATTACTCCCTCTTTCTAGGGGCCTTGTTCTGGATCACATTCTGGAGCTTCACTGCTCCTCTCTGCATCATACACAAAATGCAAGTAAGATCAAACAAATCATATAGTATCTTTCAAATCCATACTACCTCACAACTAGCCGAGCAGGTTGCGACATATTCTTCCTTGGCTGTACTCAACGCCATGTAGGACTGCTTCCTGCTAAAACAAGAGATCATATTGGATCTCAAACTGATGCAACACCCCGAAGTTCTCTTCCTATCAGTGGTTCTTCCTGCCCAATCCAAATCAACATAACCATGCAGGTTAATTTTTTGATTCATGTCATACTTGATACCATACTCGATTGTACCCTTTAGGCACCTTAATACATGCTTTGCAACAACCAGGTGAACATGTCTCAGATCCATCAGGAACTGGCTTAGTGTGTTCACATCAAAGCATATGCCAGTCTTGTATTCGTCAGGCACATCAATGAACCCATCATTTGACGATACATCGTGGCACCAACCGACTATGATGATGAATCACACAATAGCTTCAAGTTCGATGCCATAGGTGTGGTTGTCTCCTTGCAGTCCAACATATGGCATACTTTCCTTGATCGTGGAAAATCCCATCCGCACTCTATGACACCTCCATGCCTAAGAAGTAGTGCATCAAGCCTAGGTCTTCCATCTTGAACTCAACCGCAAGCTTCCCTTCTACATCTACAATGAGTTCATCCTCTCCTATTAGGTCATTGACATATATTAGTCTTCCTCCTTCAACCTTAAAGTAAAGGTTGGAACCCGCTTTAATCTTAGTAAATCCTAAGCTCATAAGGAAGCTATCAATCCTACCATGCCATGTCAAGATTCTTGAACTCATATATCTTCTGCAGTCACTCACTTTGAAGTAGAGCATCATTCTCCCTCTTCATTTGTACTCTATGTATCAGAACATTCTGAACTGGAGAGACAAGTAGCTTCCTATGCTACTGATCTTCTATGTATCCATGTAAGGTTACTGGATACCAAGATCCTCTATCTTGAACTTTGTTGAAAAGCTACTCTTGCACCCATCTATGATTTTGTCGTCCTCTATAGGCTTTCATATTCAACCTTGTAGCAAAGGTTAATATCTTCATCACTCTAGGTGATCTTCAAGCTCCTCATGTAACTGTATGTGTTATCCCATGGGTGCCTTCTGAACTCATACAAAGCCTTTTGTGAACATGTGGTTCTCTGCTCGATATACACTTCTACTTCACTAAAGAAGTTTGTTTGGTCAATGGAGTATGCCATGCCATAGTCTACTCCCTCTTCCTGCGAGGAACAACGAACCTTGCTTTGTATCCCTCGATGCTGCCATCTGCTGCCTGCTTGATCTTGTAGATCCACATGGAAGACACTCAGGAACTTTCCTTCAGGTCTCAGAAAAGCATCCTAGACATCATTCCCCATGATCAATTGGTACTCTTTGATCATAGTATTCTTCCATTTCTCCTTAGCTACTTCTTCATAGATGGAAGGATCTGCATCAATGATATTGTCACTCACCAATGCCACATAACTGGAGTGTATCTGAGGCCTCTTACTTTCATTGGAAGTCCTATCATACTTTTCTTCATCTTGAATGATCTCTCGTGCACGCCCAAGATGGTCTTCATCTCTCAAGGTGGATATATTGATCTCTTTAGGTCATATCATGATTCTTTATATTCTTCTGAAGCTCTTTCTTCCGCTATGGTGTCTCTGACCCTGGGAGCTTCAGGTTCCTCTTCATATATGTTTGTTGGAGCGAATCTTTTAGCTGGACCATTGTCACTTGTTCTTCGGGACAAATCTCATCCTTCTTTTCTTGTAGGTGATTGCACATGATATTTCCTACAAGTCAAATTTAGTTGCATGATTAGAAACATTTCATTATTTCCAAAACATATCAGCAGTGACAAATTCTATATGTCACACAATCATGCAACTATCTTGGCCAATGCTACAACATTCATCCATATCCTGTATACATACGATAACTTTCTCGATGTCGTCCATCTCTACCATAACATTATTGGGAGTGTGCACTAATCCCAATACGCCAACAAAGAGATTTCATTCTAGATAAGTAGCAATGGAATGTTGTACAACACCATAGGCTACTTACCCATCATATGCAATTTGTAGTATCCCATTCATAAATGCAAAGACTGAATATAAACATGTTCACAACTAAACAATATGATTTAAGTAAGTAGATATACAAGAAATGCCAATTAAACACTTATCTTTGTATGTTTGGTGGGTGGACTCCTTCTTGATCCTTATGTCCTTGCAAGAATAACTGGAGTCTTTGACAGTGTGCTCTACTTCATCATCTGATTTTGGGAACATGTGTGAGTGTCACTTCTTCATTCACAACTGTATTCCTTCTTATCCAAATACAGAGATGGATAAGAGTATGATCTTCATCTTCATCGGTAGAATTCTTTCTCCATCAAATTACATGTTCCTCATCACTTGAGGAATCTTCCTTTTCTTCTTTGAATCTTTCATTAGTTGGTTGATCATCTTCAACGGTGTGAGCATTATGTATTTTCTTGTTTGACTTCTTATTGAAGGAGCCTCTGTTTCTAGGACAATCTCTAGATATATAAGTCCAATACTCTAGGATGATATTCATTTCACCTAGGATAATCTTGGATTCCACCTTTTGTCCTATTGGTCTTTGGAACAAACCTATGTTATTTCCATTTGTTCCTCTTTATGTCATTTCAAAATATGGAACCAAACAAGAGTACAAATAACAAAAAATGTGGCAAGACTTCATGCACCCTCTCTTTGGAAATAAACATTCCATTTTCTGCACTTTCCTTTTTCTTGCTTTCTCTTTCTTGATTGCTCTTTCTCCAACCAAATTATTCTCAATAACTCCATATCTCGTGTGCTTTGGGTCATACACTCAAATTTAGATTCTTGAGTGCCCATTTAGAGATAAAGGATTTTCTAGATGGAGAGATGGAAAAACTCAAGGCCTATGTCTTGATTTCATCATATTCAGAATATACCTTTGTACATGCAAATGTGTTTACTAATTTCTAGAACCCTTAAGCTATGTCACATTTGTGCTAAAAGACCAACCAAACAACCCATGATGAATTCTAATTTTCTTTGTACATGCAAATGTGTTTGACTAATTTCTAGAACCCTTAAACTATGTCACATTTGTGCTAAAGACCAACCAAACAACCCATGATGGATTCTAATTTTCTTTTGGATGTATCTTTTACATGTATCTTGACTCCACTTGGACGATGACATATTGTTATATACTAACTCATACCAAATAGCCTGCAAGAAAGGGCTTGGAACCACGATTTAAAGACCGCAGAACAATAAAATCTCTGATCACACATAGTCGTTCTTTCCTATTAAAAGAGGCAGCAATACATCATAGAAGTAGGTAACATAAAGTAGCAATACATGGAACAATGAAAATGAAAGGAAAGGAAACTGAAAGAAGACACAATTACATAAGAAGCCACTACCGTTTGTTTTCTCTTTGGGGCATGTTTTCATGTCATAGTCTCCAATGTGATGACGTGATTATCCTTTTTTTGCTCTTTTTTCTTCAAGCTGGATTTGCTGCCAACCAAAAAGAGTTTGCAATACGGTTAAAACAAACAAGATGCATGCTCCAACCAAAGATATCGCCACCCATGGGTTTGAGAAATACATTTTCTTAAATTCACTACACATAAGTCTATGTTTGCTGGTGTAGACTGTTATATCAGCAATAGCGGTGTCTATTGGTTCATAATCAGCGTTCTCCAGTCCTTCTGCACGGAGTTCACTCCAGACCCGGGCCAGTTCTTCGTTGGTGCCAAAGTGACTGCAGATTATACCGCTCTCCTTCAGCACCTCGACGTCCTCGCGTTCCTTGATCAGCTGGCGCATCAATTCCACATAGCACCTTATAGGTTTCCTTTTGCCTGTGCAAACGGTTGCCTCAAATAACAACAAATTTCTCATAACAGTCTCTGTTCTTTCGTCCATTTCAATTCTGGGCAAGTAAAAAGTGTAAGTTCTGCTATCGAACCGAATTTCCTGCAGCCCTTTCTGTGCAGTGAACTTCACGCTTCTTTTTCCAGTGAGCTCTACCGCGTCTGGGAGAGTGAGTACGTCCCCCTTTTTCATGTTCTTGGTCTTACAAGAACCATGCGTGGAACGGGAAGAGCCGACAATATTTTCATACACATACCCTAAAAGATGTGTCTCTTTCTTCAATGCGACCCCAGTACTAAATACATGTGAACTGTCAGGGAAAGGGGAGACACTGAACCAAGCGCGCCTTAGAATTGAGTTGAGGCCTTGATCTCTGTCTTCCGCCAATTGAAAGCTCAGGTCTTCAACGATCTTTCTTTGAAGGGTTGAATCTAGACGGATCTGCTCTTCATTGGTCTGATTTCGAACGATCTCGTCTCGATCATCAGTGCTTCCTACAAAGATTGAGACTTGCCCTGTAACTTTCTTCCATTCAAGCATCATCTCTTGATATGTCGAGGCCTCCCAGTCAAGGATCGTCTGTAAGACAAAGATGGGTATTTGATTTTTTAGCTTCATAATATCAGTCTTAACTGCTAATGGCTGTAGCAATGGTCGAATGAAGCGAGCTACATCACAGTCCGGGTTTATGTTATCAGAGACTCTCGAGTTCGTGTCCGACCTAGGTGACATTTCCCTGAGAGATTTCAAAAAACACACGTTATTTTAAGTTGCTTAAGCAAATCCATCTTAACTCTTTAAAACAACACTATTCTTAAATGTAAACATATAGCTTGAAGAGTTAGCTTATTCTTAAATGTAAACATATATGCAAACGTATAGCTTGAAGAGTTAGCTTATTCTTATATGTAAAAATAGTTTGAAGAATTAGCTTAATTGATAAGATCTGTGCACACTTTTTTTAGATTATCAGTTTGAAAAGAGGTCACTAGCTCGAGCCTTCAATCCTTTAGAATCAAATCCGTTTGATAAAAGGTCACTAAAAAGGTCACTAATTCCAGCCTTTAAGTCCTTTGAAATCAAATCCGAATGACTAACACATGTCTATCACTTTTAATTCTACACCTATTATTTTTAAACAACAAAGCTCAATCTAATAAGTCTATAGATATCTGCTGCTTACAATGTTTATAACAAAGATATTTTATATTACTAGTAAAGAAAAGGGGACCAGACCTCAAGATTTGCAAAAGGAGTAAGCCATCTCTGGCCATCATCAAAGCTAGATCTTCGTCACTAGAAGAACAATTGATCGACTGCTGCGAATACCATTGACGTATCTTACAGGGAATCATGGATTGAACCAGCTCCGGGAAACGCCTGATTCTATAGGGGAGTCTGTAATTAACGAAAATGGTTTTGAATTTTTCATAATGCTCAAATTGGGGCTGACCCAAATATGCAGGGCCCAGAGAAACCTTCTCCGGCTGATAAGCTCGACACTGTTCAATACTGTTGTCGCCCATGATTCACCAGAACCGCGTTGCTTAACGATTAAGCCACCAGGAGAACCAAAAAACGGATATGACTGGAAATATACAAATCCAATGCGGGAAATGCAATTTGCAAAGGCCATCACCATTCCTTTATAGGCCAAGATATTTCAACAATGCTACATATATCAAACAAACAACTGGGCATCATTTAACGAAAACATTTACGCACTTAGTTTTTAATTTGGTACGTGGTTTCCGTTCCAGGTTGATGGACCGTTTCGACCTATATGGCGTATTCGGTGTTTTGTTTCAGCTACGTTTATTCTGATTTGGAACTGTTGCACCGTAAAATCAATTGCACCGTTTCAACAAATATGGCGTACTCTGTGTTTTGTTTCCGTTATGTTTATTTTGATTTGGAACTGTCAACATAAAATCGATTGGATAGTACATTTGTCTAGAAAAATGTGTAGTGTATTTGCTAGTTCAAGCCAAACTCTAAATTATAAATATTTATATTTATATTTGTATTTGCTAGGGCGGTGTAATAAGCCTGGGCAATGGGCAACGGCGTTAGGGATCAGCTAACAGCGCTAGAAGCGATGTCTACCCAGAAATGGGATATCAACCCAAAAACTCTAGGTCTCCCTGCACCATGTGGATATCTAAACCCAGGGTAGCTGCCATCGTAGTCGTACACGAATTTTCTAGGGTGCTGTATGCTTTCTCCACATCTCTCCCGAAGGAGACTTCTATTGACCATCAAACCTCCACGCTACCCAGCCATTACTATCCTATCAAATAAGAAAATGATATCAATCAAACAGACATATTTTAACATATATGGAACAGAGTTGAAGCAAATTCACAAATACCGCGTACTTAGTTTAGTTGGAGATACGGACCCTGTAATAAACCTGGGCAACGGCGTTAGGTCTCCGCTGACAACAATGGGGAATGGAAGCGCTGTCAACCCAGACACGGAGAAAGTGAGATATTTTTTACTTCTCTTTAAAGAAATTGTGAAATAAGTAGAATACAGTTGAGGCATGTTCACACACAAAAGGAGACTAAGAGTATGATCTTCATCTTCATAAGAGTATGATCTTCATCTTCATAGGTAGAATTCTTTCTTCATCAAATTACATGTTCCTCATCACTTGAGGAATCTTCCTTTTCTTCTTTGAATCTTTTATTAGTTGGTTCATCATCTTCAACGGTGTGAGCATTATGTATTTTCTTGTTTGACTTCTTATTGAAGGAGCCTCTGTTTCTGGGACAATCTCTAGATATATAAGTCCAATACTCTAGGATGATATTCATTCCACCTAGGATAATCTTGGATTCCACCTTTTGTCCTATTGGTCTTTGGAACAAACCTATGTTATTTCCATTTGTTCCTCTTCGGGTATGTCATTTCAAAATATGGAACCAAACGAGAGTACAAATAACAAAAAATGTGGCAAGATTTCACGCACCCAATCTTTGGCAATAAGCATTCCATTTTCTGCACTTTCCTTCCTCTTGATTTCTCTGTCTTGATTACTCTTTCTCCAACCAAATTCTTCTAAATAAATCCATATATGGTGTGCTTTGGGTCATACACTCAAATTTAGATTGTTTAGTGCCCATTTAGAGATAAGGATTTTCTTGACGGAGAGGTGGAAAAACTCAATGCCTATGTCTTGATTTCATCATATTCAGAATATACCTTTGTACATGCAAATGAGTTGACTAATTTCTAGAACCCTTGAGCTATGCCATATATTTTATTCTCAAGAACCAACTAAAGAACCTATGATGGATTCTAATTTTCTTCTACATGTATCTTGACTCCACTCTTTTTAGCATGGTTTCCACCTAGCTTTCTATCTTTAATTCAGGTCTTTATTAATTTCCTCTAAGTATTCCATCCCTCTCATAATTTTAGGAGACCCAAAAAAACATTACAACTACCTCTTCATCTTCTTCACACACACTCCAAACATTGTAATAAAACCCATGCATCTACCTCATATAACATATGCATCTACCTCATATAACATATTTAAAGCATTTACACTTCTTGTTAAAGTTACTATTGTGAAAAACACACACCTAAAGAAAACACCCCTACAATCTTCTCATTTCTCTATATAAATTGATTAAATAAATACACAAAAACTTTTGTGAAAAACCTAACAACCAACCAATTGTCTAGATACATTGTACTTATACAATATAATTATTTTGATTATGTGAATCAACTAACTCCTAACCACTGCTATTTAACTGGTCAATAGCTAATGGCCACACTCTAAAACCATTGCATACATAGATGCACGTGACATTTATTATTCTTTGGATGGATTGTAATCCATGACAAAACAATGCATTACTTTTTCTCCAGTATTTCAGCTTCGAACTGCTTATGGTAATTTGATGACATATTGTTCTATAAAATCTCTGATCACACATAGTCGTTCTTTCATTGAAAGGGAAGGCAGGAATACACAATGAAAGTAGCTAACATAAGCTGAAATCAACAAGTCCATGTTGTTCTTTCATATTGAAAGAGAAGGCAGGAATATAGTAGGTAACATAAGCTGAAAGTAGGTCAAAGTAGCAATGCATGGAACAATGAAAATGAAAGGAAATGAAACTGAAAGAAGACAACTTAATAATTACAGAAGAAGCAACTGCTGTTAGCTTTTTTTGTGGGGGTTTCATGTCATGTACCCTGCAATCTGATGACGTGATTATCCTTTTTTATCTCTTTCTTCAAGCTGGATTTCCTGCCAACTGAAAAGAGTTTGCAATACGGTTAAAACAAATAAGATGCATGCTCCAACCAAAGATATCGCCACCCATGGGTTTGAGAAATACGTTTTCTTAAATTCAGTCAACATAAGTCTATATTTTCTGGTGTAGACTGTTATATCAGCAATAGCGGTGTCTATTGGTTCATAATCAGCGTTCTCCAGTCCTTCTGCACGGAGTTCACTCCAGACCCGGGCCAGTTCTTCGTTGGTGCCAAAGTGACTGCAGATTATACCGCTTTCCTTCAGCACCTCGACGTCCTCGCGTTCCTTGATCAGCTGGCACATCAATTCCACATAGCACCTTATAGGTTTCCTTTTGCCTGTGCAAACGGTTGCCTCAAATAACAATAAATTTCTCATGGCGGTCTCTGTTCTTTCGTCCATTTCAATTCTGGGCAAGTAAAACGTGTAAGTTCTGCTATCGAACCGAATCTCCTGCAGCCCTTTCTGTGCAGTGAACTTAACGCTTCTTTTTCCAGTGAGCTCTACAGCAGCTGGGAGAGTGAGTACGTCCCCCTTTTTCATGTTCTTGGTCTTACAAGAACCATGCGTGGAACGGGAAGAGCCGACAATATTTTCATACACATACCCTAAAAGATGTGTCTCTTTCTTCAATGCGACCCCAGTACTAAATACATGTGAACTGTCAGGGAAAGGGGAGACACTGAACCAAGCGCGCCTTAGAATTGAGCTGAGGCCTTGGTCTTTGTCTTCCGCCAATTGAAAGCTCAGGTCTTCAACGATCTTTCTTTGAAGGGTTGAATCTAGACAGATCTGCTCTTCATTGGTCTGATTTCGAATGATCTCGTCTCGATCATCAGTGCTTCCTACAGAGATTGAGACTTGCCCTGTAACTTTCTTCCATTCAAGCATCATCTCTTGATATGTCGAGGCCTCCCAGTCAAGGATCGTCTGTAAGACAAAGATGGGTATTTGATTTTTTAGCTTCATAATATCAGTCTTAACTGCTAATGGCTGTAGCAATGGTCGAATGAAGCGAGCTACATCACAGTCAGGGTTTATGTTATCAGAGACTCTCGAGTTCGTGTCCGACCTGGGTGACATTTCCCTGAGAGATTTCAAAAAACATACGTTATTTTAAGTTGCTTAAGCAAATCCATCTTAACTCTTTAAAACAACACTATTCTTAAATGTAAACATATAGCTTGAAGAGTTAACTTATTCTTAAATGTAAACATATATGCAAACGTATAGCTTGAAGAGTTAGCTTATTCTTATATGTAAAAATAGTTTGAAGAATTAGCTTAATTGATAAGATCTGTGCACACTTTTTTTTAAGATTATCAGTTTGATAAGAGGTCGCTAGCTCGAGCCTTCAATCCTTTAGAATCAAATCCGTTTGATAAAAGGTCACTAATTCCAGCCTTAAGTCCTTTGAAATCAAATCCGAATGACTAACACATATCTATCACTTTTAATTCTACACCTATTATTTTTAAACAACAAAGCTCAATCTAATAAGTCTATAGATATCTGCTGCTTACAATGTTTATAACAAAGATATTTTATATTACTAGTAAAGAAAAGGGGACCAGACCTCAAGATTTGCAAAAGGAGTAAGCCATCTCTGGCCATCATCAAAGCTAGATCTTCGTCACTAGAAGAACAATTGATCGACTGCTGCGAATACCATTGACGTATCTTACAGGGAATCATGGATTGAACCAGCTCCGGGAAACGCTTGATTCTATAGGGGAGTCTGTAATTAACGAAAATGGTTTTGAATTTTTCATAATGCTCAAATTGGGGCTGACCCAAATATGCAGGGCCCAGAGAAACCTTCTCCGGCTGATAAGCTCGACACTGTTCAATACTGTTGTCGCCCATGATTCACCAGAACCGCGTTGCTTAACGATTAAGCCACCGGGAGAAACAAAACGGATATGACTGGAAATATACAAATACAATGCGGGAAATGCAATTTGCAAAGGCCATCACCATTACTTTATAGGCCAAGATATTTCAACAATGCTACATATATCAAACAAACAGTTGGGCATCATTTAACGAAAACAATTACGCACTTAGTTTTTAATTTGGTACGTGGTTTCTGTTCCAGGTTGATGGACCGTTTCGACCTATATGGCGTATTCGGTGTTTTGTTTCAGCTACGTTTATTCTGATTTGGAACTGTTGCACCGTAAAATCAATTGCACCGTTTCAACAAATATGGCGTACTCTGTGTTTTGTTTCCGTTATGTTTATTTTGATTTGGAACTGTCAACCTAAAATCGATTGGATAGTACATTTGTCTAGAAAAATGTGTAGTGTATTTGCTAGTTCTAGCCAAACTCTAAATTATAAATATTTATATTTATATTTGTATTTGCTAGGGCGGTGTAATAAACCTGGGCAATGGGCAACGGCGTTAGGTATAAGCTAACAGCGCTAGAAGCGATGTCTACCCAGAAATGGGATATCAACCAAAAAACTCTAGGTCGCCCTGCACCATGTGGATATCTAAACCCAGAGTAGCTGCCATATCTAAACCCAGAGTAGCTGCCACCGTAATAGTATAGGAATTTTCTAGGATGTGGTATGCTTTCTTCTCACCTCTCTCGAAGGAATCGAAACCAGACTTCTATTATGATCGACCATCAAACCTCCAGGCTGCCCAGCCATTATTACCCCTATCAAATAAGGAAATGATATCGAACAGACATATTTTAACATATATGAAACAGAGTTGAAGCAAATTCACAAATACGGCGTACTTAGTTTAGTTGGAGATACGGACCGTGCAATAAACCTGGGCAACGGCGTTAGGTATCCGCGGACAACAATGGGGAATGGAAGCGCTGTCAACCCAGACACGGAGAAAGTGGGATATTTTTTACTTCTCTTTAAAGAAATTGTGAAATAAGTAGAATACAGTTGAGGCCTGTTCACACACAAAAGGAGCCTAATATAAATAAATTAATTATAAAGGAAACACTTAATTCTTCATCAAAATTTTAATCATTGATTAGCCAAAACAGCTGCCTATCAATCTCCTCGGAAACTTATTGGTGTGAAAGGAAGTTGGCCTTGGCCATATGGTAGACTGGACCACAAAATGTACCAAGTAAATAGTTAATTCTTCAAACATGGTCATAAAAGGTACAAAGTAAATAGTTAATTCTTCATCAAAATCATAATTGTTGATAACTATAAGTAGTTGGCCTATTAAGCTCCTTGGTGGTGAGTTATTATTGTAAAAGAAGTTAGCCTTGATGAGAGAGAAAAATGGGTCTCTTACTTTTAGAGGAATCTTTAATCAAGACAACTTTGAGACAAATATAACTACATATTTCTCATCCGAAACATCACTACACTTTCCTTAGCTTAAATAAAAGAGGTTACATTGTGCTTGTTTGTATGTAATGGTCTCCATTCTTGCTCCTTTCAAGTAAAACAATTGTACAAAGAGGTTACATTGTGCTTGTTTGTATGTAATGGTCTCCATTCTTGCTCCTTTCAAGTAAACCAACTAAACCAACTGTACAAAACCAGATATGAACTGTGGACTATAAAACATAATATTTTATATATATGAAGAGACTAATAATTATAGAAGACCCTATTCAAATTCCCTTGAATATGATCAATCCATGGTTTCAGATAGATACTCTATTCTAGTGGAAAAGGGAATGGGTGGTTCATAGATACAAATTTCCAAGCTTCAATATTTTACAAATATGAAATGAATTATTAAAAAATACCAAATTGTAATCTTGTGAATATACAAACCTTATTAATCCATGGTTTCAACTTGGCAGTATTCAAGATAAAAAAAACAAGTGAAAAGCTCGTCAAGTGCAAATTTCCACCCATAGATTCAAATGGTTTTTCCCTAGTTATAAAAACACAATTGCAAATTTCCAAACCCAAATATTATGCAAATTTATGAAATAAATATTCACTCAATATCCTATTCAAAATCTTATGTATATGCAACAACCATCATCAATCCATTACTGCTGGAAAACTTTCTTGAATAACCCAATTCAAACTTCAAATAGATGTTAGTATATCTAAAGCAAGCAAGTGTGTGATTAAAAGAACTATAAATATTAGAATCCAAATATATAGATAATATTAAAAAACTATATTTCAAAACCTAAATATTACGTGTATATAAAAGAATAATTATTGAAGACTTAATTTCAATTTGTCTCGATGGTAATTTGTGTGAATATAAAAAACCTAACATTAAATAGTTCTTCTATTTATTAAAGCAATTAATTTATTCAATTTCAATTTGTGTGAATATAAAAAAACCTATCAATCCACGACATCAAATGGTTCTTCTATTTATTAAAGAAATGGCTTATTCAATTTTAATTTGTGTGAATATAAAAAAACACATCAATCCATGACATCACATGGTTCTTCTATTCATTAAAGCAATACGTTTATTCATTATCTAGCATTAGCATAAATTTAATATAGCCAAAATACACCTCTTAGCCTATTGTACGCCCATAACATCATGTTAGGTTACAAACCATCAAATGAAACTAATTTCTACTCATCTAAGTTTATTCAATATTCTAGTATGAGTCCAACAACAATCTTTAAAACATCCTAGAAATACTAACACTTAACAATATTCAATACATCCTATTATTGACTTAGCAATGTGAACAATTAAACAACATAAAACAATATTGCACAAAATAGAATAGAATTCATCCCAATAAACAAGAGAAAATACATAGGCACATGTATAGGCATCACCTAAGGCACATGCCTTAAACTTTATCTAGGAGAAGAATGTTTGTAGTATAAAACAAGGGAAGGAAACCACCCTCGTGTCACTCTTTTATGAACAGTACAATGAATCCAAAGAAACATAGCATTCTGCTAATGGCCAATAGTATTGTGCAAAATGACTCCTAAATATACCTTAGGCCTACCTCTTATAGGTCCTATTCACCTTTCATTTTTCACCTAGCTAGTCCAAATTCACCCTATTGTGCAAAACTAATAATTTAGAAAGATCACACAACTCACTTTGGACTTCTGTGAATAATTTCACAAAGATAAATGAATAAATTGCTTTTAAAAGCACTTTGGTATATCCACTATATATATGAGTCTTTCCAAATTCTTGCAAGCCCCTCTAAGCCTAAGTGGACCCAAGTGTCCACATGCAACTTGAATGTGGCCACCTTACTTTTTTTTTACATTCGTCTCCAATGGTTTCATGCCCATTATGTCATGTGATCAAGATCGAAAGTCCGTCCAACACTTGAGTGGCCACAGGTGCACACATAATTTCAATTTCCATCACATGTGTGCCGAATACGTGTGCTTATTGCATCAACATCGACTTCAAGTATGTTTGGTAGGTGCACCCATGACATCCACATCCATCACAAGTGAACCCATAAAGTGTTGCTAGCAAGCTACCTCTAAGTGTGCCTAGTTGTCTTGTTCTTAAGTGCACCCAAGAAGCAGATGGAGACAACATCCATCATTCTAAATTGTGTCCAAGTTATCCTAGCGATTGTACATCCAACCAAGTGCACACACTCAGTATTCCAAACCAATTTGCATCCAAACGAGTCTTCCCAAGTCACCTATAATCCAAACAATTCCTTGTGCCACTTTTCCTACCATGCACAATGCATGCCTACAGACACTGTTTCCCACAAAAACCTTATTTTCCTCACTAAGTTCCATCCAATACTTTATGTTTAATTCCAACAAATGTGAGATGCCATTGTGTGCATTGTTCCTTTCCATAATGAGAGGGCATGCAAAATGTCCATCGTGTGCCTTGATGACTAGTCAAAGAACCCAAAAATAACTAATCTATCCATGAACCTTGTGTCATGTATATCTGTGTTCTCTAATGAACACCAATGTGATTGTGTGAGGGAAGTGATTGAAGCCTCTCAAGGCTATGGCCTTACACATCCCCCCCCTCCCCAACTAAAATTATTTATCATCCCTAAAAACACCAATAAGAACACAAAATCATTCATTCATATATGGTTGTATTCTCCAACCACTCCACATTGTCACTATTGGAATACTTGTGAGACTACTCATTATCCAATACCTCCTTTGAACAAAATAATTTCCCTAATTCTATCCATAATGTATCTTATATACCATTGTTATTGTTGTTTCCTCTTGCTACAAATGAAAAGCATTACTGCAACAACTACATTATGTGGAGATGGAAACCTAACCTCCACTACAAAGGTTGTGCAACTATCCAATTGTTGCACACTTTTTGACTTAAAATTGCTTCTATAGTTAGTCAATTCTTCTATGCATCTACACATTTATCTCCTCATGCCTTGAATTAGTTGGGTGGTTAATCCAACTATCGCATCACACCCACAATAATGCACATCCTCATACTCTTAATAATCACATCCTTCCCCAAATAAGTCTTCTTTGCATATATTTGGTGTATTAAGGCAAGGTCACCACTTTTCCTCAACACTATCACAAAGGTACCTCAATCACCTTTTCCATATGTTTTATGTTCTTGAATCACTTCTATTCTGATTTACTTCCTCTAGGATATGCAATCCTTTTAAACCATAAAATCTATCACCCCCAACTTGTCAATATTCATGAATTAGAAGAGAACTTAACTCTTTTAAGGCTCAATCAAGCTATTCTTCAACCATGCCACTATATTGCAACTACGAGTTTTTTTGTGTGATTTCCTTCATCCACTACTTAGAACCAACACTTAAACTTTTATTCTTCATGCATGTTACATTCCTCCGACCTTCCTCCTTTTGTGCATACTTTTTTGTATGACATAACACATCCTCTTGTGTGCCTTCACTAATAAATTATACAACTAATACTAGTGAAAGTCCACCTTGCACCCAATTCATTGCTTTAGGTACATCAAAGTATTAGAGCATATTAACATTCTACTTTGCATTAGTATCTCACCTAGGTACTTTAGATCTTGGTATTGTTATCCTAATGGTCTAGTTTTGAATCAAATTGACCAAGTCAGCCACTAGAGCACTTCATTCCCTTATTCAAGGGAGAAATTTACTATTTATATCCAATGCGGGAACATTCCCTAATTTTAGGAATACTAATGGAATCTGATGGTACATTTCTTGAAATTATTTTCCCTTTAATTTTAGGATCATATCTTGAATGTTTGAGTTCCTTGAGTGATTCTAGGAAGATAAATCCATAAATCAAGGAAATGTAGCACCCTCTTTTACTATTCTTAGTAGGTTCCTATCATGAATGAGCTATGCATGGATTAGATACATGATTTGAGGAAACTAAGCCTCCACTTTTCATCATGGGTTATATATGATATTGTTAACTCATATTTGAGATATTGCAAGGCTAAATAGGGCATCAAAGCTATGATTTAAGTCTGACTAGGTATTCAGGAATTAGAAGCCTGTTTAAATTTCCTTCTTGAGAAATTCAAATTGCTTTATGTAACACAATTGAGCATTCTTTTGATCATGGAATAAGATTTTAGTGTTTTTCTCCAAGATTTTCTCTTCATTCTCTGTATTCTATTTTGCTTTATAAAATTATTCAAAGTATTGTTATCCTTTATACTTATAGATCTAGTTGTGATCTATGGTGGGTTCTCACAAGATTTTACATGATATCACAACTAACTAGAATGCAGAAAGATGATACTTTATTTTCTAGTAAGAAGACACATGACCATCAATATTTAGTTGTGATTTATAGATCTAGTTGTGATCTCTATATTTCTAGATCTAGATCTAGTTGTGATATATTTCTATATTTCTAGATCTAGTTGTGATCTATGGTGGTTCTCATAAGATTTTACATGATATCAGATTTAATTAGAATGTAGAAATATAATACTTTATTTTCTAGTAAGAAGATACATGGCCATCAAGATTTAGTTGTGATATATTTCTAGATCTAGTTGTGATCTCTGGTGGGTGCTCACAAGATTTTACATGATATGAGAGCTAACTATAATGTAGAAAGATAATACTTTATTTTCCAGTCAGAAGACACATGATATCAGAGCTAACTGGCATGCAAATAGATAATACATTTAGCACAGTCATGTGGATGGCCATGCTCGGCTCTCTGTCCAAAAAACATAGCTTTATATGATTTTGCATATGCAAAGAATTAATGAGATTTGTATTATTATTTTAATGAAACACAACTCTTTTATATCATTGATTTAACATTTACATGGATTTCAATTTTCTTGTTTGAGTATTCCCGATGTTCGATTATATGTACGCCTTGTTTTTTTAGTTCTTTCCATGTGCTTTGAATGGCTGTATTATCTTACATTTCACATTTTGGGTTATGGCCATGAGACTAGGGTTTTGCTAGGTTTATTTCCATATTACCTTTAACATGTATTCGAGTTTGCCTTCATTAATACTCTACATCGAAAATAAAATCTAACTTAGGGTTTTAAAAACTCCTTCTCTAGGTATTACACCAATTTTATTTTCTCCTTTTCATTTATTATTAACTTGTATTTTCTTTATAGTTGCAATGCATTTGCATTTTCTTTGGTTTACTGGTGTTAATCTTACATATGTTTATATACTGGGTTTAAGAATTGGTGTTAGTAATTTAGCATTTTGCATAGCTACTAAGTACATGGTTTCGATTCATGTTTCTGAGTGATATTTTATACAACATTATTAATATTTCTCATAATGTTAATTCAAAGGGTTCTAAACCCCAACTAGGGTTTGTCCTACTTAATCTCATTTTTGTACATATATGCACTATTCATTAATCGAATTGAACTACCAAATTTACAAATTAATTGGCCTGATACGAATGAACTTGGTAACTATGATGAATACTTAGAAGTTATATTTAGTTAACTCAATCATATTCAACTTAATGGAATTAATAAGGGGCACTGAATGTTTACTACCTGGATGTTATGTCAAATACATATCAAAGTTATGGGATATTATTTTCTACCCTAATCCATTGTTTTACACCAAGGGTCCACTATTCACAACATCACCCAAGCATTCCAAATATCTTCCTTTGAGTTAATAAAGGTCTAAAGTATTTGTACATGAGCACTTACTTGACTTAGGTTGCCAATACGATCAATTTGAAAAAGGAAGGGGTGGATCTTCAACATTCAATACTAATCATCAAAAAATCTCATTGGAAAGATTAGATAATAGATGAAATAGCTATGTTGATTCCTAATATTGCTCATAATTAATGACGTTGCAATATTAATTGAAGCCTTTTTTAACATAAGAATAGCGGGTGCATCCATGGAGTTGGGTTACACTTTTTGGCAAGGCGCTTTTGGCAAAGACACAAAACGTACCTCAATCGAGGTCTTAACACCTCGATCGAGGGTTTAACAAACACTCTATTGAGGTTTTCTTAAATCCTCGATTGAGTTTCTGCTAAACCCTCGATTGAGGTGTTAATAGTGGCTAAATCAAGATTTTGATATACTAATATGTATCGAGGTTTTAATAGTAGCTCGATTGAGGGTTTATTAGACCCTCGATCGAGGGTCTATTCAAATCCCTCGACCGAGGTTTAAACAGTAGCTCGATCGAGGGTTTATTAGACCCTTGATCGAGGGTCTAATAAACCCTCGATCGAGCTACTG
>LPNX010553359.1:560161-712704 GCA_001517045.1 Pseudotsuga menziesii
TGCAAAATTTCACACATTAAATGACATCGGAATATTTAAAAAAATATCATTGGGAAGCCAACATAAGATTCTACAATTTGTTTTTTTACTGCAAGTCGAAATTCACATGGCATGTATGCGTTTCGAGGGCTTATATCTAGCACATGAGTAAAAAATCGGGTTTTCATCGCCAAATTTGGCCAAAAAGTATTACCCACCTTCATGGAATCACCCTAGCTTGATAAAAGCTGGGTTGAGGAGGTAAATGCACGTCCATATCATGAAGCACTTGGAGCATGGACATGGATTTTATTCAATGAAAAAACCCAAATCCACTTTATAGACTAATGGTTTATCTTTGCTTGTGGCTCAATTGATTTGGAAAGTGAGTTTCTGTGACATTTGAAGAGATTCAATTGACATGACAAGTGAGTTTCTATGACATTTGAAGAGTTTTGAAAACAAATTGAACAAAGGCCATTTGTTTTTAATTTGTTTAGATATAACACTAGCTTGTAACAATATAAAGTGCAATCTCTTTTCTTATGAAAAACAATTATCACAACATTTTTTTTTCAATATATACCTCATATTTGTTACCTTGAAAATAAAATTACACACAAATCTATGTGAATTAATAATAATAAACTTATCAACGAGGTTCACTGATCACAATTGATATCAATTTCAATATCAAATCTATATGAAAGAGTATTAGTTTGAGGTTAAAAAGTAAAGCTTACAGTTTCCAAGATCAATTGAGGCTATGAGCACGAGAAATCTAGGTCCTATATGAGTTAGAAATTTTCTCCACCTTGGTTTCTAGTTCTCTATTATTCAACATATACAAATAATGAAAAGGAAAGATAATGCACTCTTTCCCTATTATTATTTAGTTTACTATACAATGTGAGTGCAATACTTAAGGTAAGAAAGCCAGATGGTTCAAACTTTATATATTTAACTTGGAATGTCAAAGGTTAAATCGATTAGTGAGTGGTATTCAAGTGATTTCACACATAAGTGCTCAAATCATGGAGGCATGCTTTTGTAAATCGATGTGATTTCCCAGGTCTTGGACAAACAAAAAATGATCCCACTGTTAAATTCTATGAAGCATATGACCATCAACATGAATGAATTCAAATGAGAAGGGAATGATGTAGAAGAGAGATAATAACTTTGCCTAGACTGTTGGATTAATCATGACAAAATTGCACACACATGGAGGCAAAATTGGAATAATATGATTATATTCATGAATCAGTAAATAATATGGAATACAATGGTTGTACATATAGGAGAATTCAAATGCTAAAGATAGGATTCAAATCTACCAACTCAAACTGACTCCGAAGCTAACTCAACATGGGAAAATTATCACTGGAGCTCATTGATGCCACTCCAGATAATTAATTCTACAATCAGTTAAATGATGAGGGTAGGTGAGAAAAGGCGGCCACACTCCCTTCAATCATGCAAACTGGCACTAGGCTAACTAATTGTGATCTAACTCATAGTATCTGGAGAATAACTGAACATAACTGCTTACCTACTGTTATACTATGAATTGGCACTTCTCTGTCCAAGTACTGAGATTGAGCATGTCAGTACACAAAAGGACATTGTGAATAGAAGTTTCCAAAAACCTATAGATGAAGATATGCCTTGATACACTTTGTTCCTTCCAGTATTGCCTATGTTTCTAATGAGTTTAACTTGTAATCACAACTATTGTCATTGCATGTCACAGGTCATTTGCGGGTAGCCCTATATGCAACCCATGGTTATATGATCACAATGTGCATTCACATGTTTCCTTCATAGGAGTCACGATCCATTTATGACCTGCTAGTATATATATCCGCAGTTAGATTAAGCCAAAAAATTAAAAATAAAAACATGATTAGCCAGGGACAGTTGGGTTCGTAATCATAACATCCGCAACCTCCCTAACCATCCTAACCTTTGTAACTCCCCCTGATCACCAAGTTCAAATAGAAGGGAGGGGTAGAGATTAGAGGAAGCATCTTAGAAGAGCAAGGTTATGCCAGAGGAATACCTTTGGAGATTGGAGCGAGAGAACTCAGTCCTTGGTTAGCAAAGGAGGGCTTGTCTTAGATAGAGGTTGTATCATTCCCTATTACTTATTAATAAAGAGAGATTTTATTCCACAATTGGTGCATCAATGTTCTTATATGTTATGATTTATGAAAAATATTGTCATCTTCTTTATATGCAATCATAATGTTTCATTCATTTTTATATAACATCTAAGATCTCTGTAGGAAGGTATCTATCTCTTTTGCAGGTGTTGAGAACCTTTGGATATTCTGGAGCACTCAGGGAGAAGACTAAAGCTAGGATCAACCTTCATAAATAAGGTGCAAGTGCTTTCTGTATCATTTCTCTCACAAATATCTCTAGAATGTTGTATGTCTGTAAGTTGGATATTTGTATGTTGGTGATCCCAAACCCTTAGGTCATAAGGTATATTCCATGAACAACAAAACTTGTGACTCAGCTGGGGAGTCTAGCTTGTTTTGGGTATGATCCATAGGTTTCCAGTTCAGTTTGCTCTTTTGTTTTCTATAAGTGTTTTTCTTATCTTTTATTTCAGTTCATAGTGTTTGGTGCTTAGAATCCCTTGGCCATTACTTTTTCTTTTGAATTTTTTTGGCTGTAATCATGGGTTGCTAATATATACAGTCACAGTTTCCGGTTGTAATTGCGGGTTGACTGTATATATAGTCGTACTTTATTCGCGACCTGTTTAAGTAATAGTCACAGTTTCCTGTAGGGTTAGGTCGTTCTGCTAGGGTTTCCCCTATTTTTTGCATTTTGACTCCTTAGGTCCCTGTAGGGTTTCTTCTCTGGCATTGTGTCATGTTGCTAGTAAATACATTTCACTTCCACTTATCATTCAAGTGTCTTTTTGGGAGAGTTAGGTCTAAATCTCTGTTTGTGAGTGGTTTAGGTATTTCCTTCTTGGCTCTTTTGGTTCAAGTGCTAGTGTGCTTGTAGGTTGTTGGTCTCTGTCAGTCCTTCTAGTGCACTGGTTTGCCTCTGATTGTTTTAGTAGTAGTCTAGGTTTGTCACTTTTACCAAGTTTTGATCTACTTTCCTCTTGAAGTGGGTAGTCAGTCCATTTAGGGTTTGAGTCATCTTTGCTTTGCTTATCAAATATTGTTACTTTAAATATTTGAGTGCTATCACTTGCATTTATACATGTTCAGTTTTCTTAACTTACTTAGTTGCATTCAATTGCATCGAAATTTTGAGTTTTTTGAAAAGAAAAACAAAAAGGCAGTTTTAGTTGCATAGTTAGCCCTAGTCTAGGCTCTTTGCATTAGTTGGTTTTATATTATTTTTAGAAAACCAAAAAATATAAAAGTCTTGTGTTTTTCAGAGTTGTTTAAAAAGTTTCATTTTGTTTCATAAAAAAAAGGAAAAAAAAACATTGTTAGTAGCATGCATTTTGAAATTTTTTGCATGTCAAAATATCATTGAGTCTCACTTCACCACCTCTGAGTAATAAAGCCTTAAAAATAACACTTAATATAAAATTTATTAGTAATATTTCTTTTTATAGGTTCGATCATTAACTAGCTTAGGTTAGGTTCTTGGATTAGAAAATTTTAACTATCCAAGAGCACTTTGATTTTAGACATAGTGGTGAATCTTTGGGAAACCCAAGGAATTCCATTGCAAAAATAAATAGAAGATGTTCACTGAACACATGTTCTCTGCATATAACACACCTCGTTGGACAGATGACAAATGTTGGACAATTCAAGCTCATCGAAACCATAGAAATGACAAGAATAACAATAAAATCATTACATTTTAGCTTCTGTCGAAGATAATGATGTTCTTGAGGGCAGTTTATTCTGGCTCTCCCCTCTTTCCTGAGCTTACTTAGTTTCATAACTTCGAGGTGAAATTTTTCCTACACGGAGAACATGTTAAGTGGCAGATGCAGTTCGAGAGCTATCATGTTTATAAGTTTTCCCTAATTCATTAAATCAAATCAGGTTCATTGGGCAATAGATTACGCAAGCCAGAAAGAGGACGGACCAAGAAGGGTTGCGACCAAGTAGAGCCGAGATAACTCTCTAAAAGTGCGGGCTAGAGGGTCGAGAAGAGATTGAGATAACTCTGGAAAAGAGTGGTAGATTTGATAAGAGCCTGAGATTGCTCCGTGTCTTCATTTTATTGTTTCGCTGGAAGAAAATACAAGTGCAGAGAAAGGGTTTTCCTAGTTCTAGATAGAGATCGGAGCATAATAGAGAGACTGGAGCAAAATAGAATTAGGGAGTTTTTTAATTTGTTATTTATGTTTTCTTCAAAGACGGGAATAAATGACCTATAGAGCCCTATCCCTTTAGAGATTGAAGAAAAAAGAAATAAGGTTCTACTCTGCCAATTTTCCCCATCCCAAGATTGAATTCGAAAACGATGAATTGCTCAGACAAGCTCGCTTGGATTGATGGATAGATCGATCTAAAGCACAAAAGGAGACGATAGTTGTAGAGTTAAATTGAACATTGTTGTCTCATTTTCCGTGGATTTTCTAAACACTTGCAACTGAAATTCAATGTAAGTCAACAATCTCTGAAAAAATGGCACATAGATACCATTATATTTAGTTATAATTGATAAAGTGTGGTCCTAGATTCATAAAATGTTTAATTCAAAATAAGCAGAGGAACCAATGTAGGTTGGTTGTTCTAATTATCCCAGTAAATCTGGTTGAATTGTATTGTAACTCCTGTCCTAGTATAATAATATTGCAAGGTTTCAATGAAACCGTCACTGTATAGGTATTTATCTACCACAAAATATGACTTTAGGGTTTCTCCTTTGTAACAACTATTTATGCTTTGATTCGAAATTGAATATCAAGTATAGTTTTATTGTTAGAAGATGTTCTAAAATAATGCAAAATAATGTAAAAATATATTGATAGCAGATTGGGTTATCAAGAATCTCTATAAAAGTTGTTGAGTTGTTTGGAGATCCATATTTATATAGGAACTAAGTCCCTAGTTTGTTGAGATCTAGATTTACTGTTTATGTAAACAGTCTTTGATGAAATAAACAAATTGTGTGTGCTTTGTGTGCTTATCTTTCTCTTCTGTGTGAGTCTTCACCCACTCTGCCTTTTCCCCTTTGTTATGTCATCTATGTTGTTGGGATGAGAGCTTGGAGCAAGGTTGAAAGAGCTGTGTGAATTTTACCTGTGTGAGAAATTAGAATTGTTGAAGAACGAGCAGCCTGTGTTATGTATTCCTTGTCGAGGCCGCAATCACAAGCGTATCACAGAGTGGTTGGTTGGGGTTTCGAACCCCATTGACAGCAGTGTTCGAGCCTCGAGGAGGAAGCTGCCTTTCGGTTAAAGATCTGTCATCTGTTTGTGGGATCGCTTCCTGTGCAATCTATGGAGTAAAGAGAGCAGTGGGGTCCCTACTTGTAGACATCTCATGAGGGCGTCCACATCTAAATCGAAGGCTATACCAAAGCAATGAGCACATAACAAAGAGAGCATGCCAACAAATGGTCTTTGGCCTTAGAAGGGCACATTTCATATGCTATGGCACCAGGAGGGAGGAATATTACAAGGGAAAGGGCATGTAAAGAGAACGTTGGAGATGTTGTGGTATGAGGAGGGAGGAAGATTACAAGGACAAGGACATGTTGCAGATGTGCTAGTACCAGGATGACAGTCAATGGTGGGCATCACAAAAATGGTACATGAAAAAATGAAACAGACATTGTTTGAAACTAATGTTGAGCGGAGAAGAGAAACTCATACAACATTATTTCATTTCAAAACTAAGTAGTACACAATATTGACACTAACCTAAGTTTTTAAACCGAAAAAGGTGCTCTTCCTCAAGATGAGGCCTATTTGTGCTAGAAATTGTTCCTAGACTACCAGAGGAACAAGCTAGAACAATCTAAAAAAAAAAGTAAAATGCAATTAGGTTTAACTTGTTTTGGTTTGAAAATTCATCAACAAGAGGGTAGATAATTATCAAGCTAAGACAAGCACTAAATCATGCAAAAATAAAGGACTGAGATGAATACTATATGAAATATAAACCAGGAATAGTATAAGCATGGGAATGGGATTGAATTTCACCCACAACCTACAAGCATTTCATGAATAAAAACATCAAACAAGAAATGAAGTTGTACATTGAGTGACCAAACAGATCAGAAATGAAACCAACAAATAAGAAAATAATGGCTTATCAATTTGTATATATCATAATCAGTCTTCAAAATTACATAAGAGTTTTGAGTCTTAGTTTTATACATAGTAGCTCTAAAGCCTCCAATTACACAATATTCGAACCCCTGCTCCACTAAATTTTCCTCCTTTATCATTTACAAACTAGAGCAGTTCCATAACTGTATTTTAGGTCTATTCTGAGACAGTTACAATAAGTAATTACAACCTAACTTCAAATCCCTAAAGACTAATTAACTGAAAATAACAAATCGGATTTGAGGAAATTTGGCGAATTTATGAAAATGTGGGTCTCAAAGGCGCCTCCATATCTCTCGATCTGGGACACCTGTGCAAAAACTGAGAGAGGTTTTTTTTAAATAAGTCCGTTATGAACAAAAATCTCTCTTGGTTTTTAAAAATTCCCCTTCAATTGATTGGAATACGTGCTGGAAATTTGTGACAAAAACATGAAATTATTAAATAATTCAAACCCTGAAAAATAGGTCACAAAGATGAATTTGAATCTCTCAAACGATAATAGCTGTTGTAAAAATGAGAGAGGTTTTTGTGAATCAGTCTGTTGTGGACATAAACCTCTTTTGGTTTTTCAGAATGTGTTTCCATCACCTTGTAATCTGCTCGCAATGATAATGACAAACGCAGGAAAAATAGAGCCGCTACAAGAATCCTTTTTTGAAGATTTTTTGAACAATGACTCAAAAACGAGGGTCAGGCCATAAAGATAAAGCTTAGAATAGATTTTAATGTAAGATTTTTCAGACTTTAAAGATATATAACCCCTAATAAGCCAAAGGAAAACTTTAAAATAAATAAAAGGAAATAAATCAAAACCATTATAATCATAAAATCAAACAAAAAGTATTTATCACTATGTAACTTCAAAACCAAACCACAAATTAAGAGTAATAGGAAATCAATCTTTGAAAAATAGCACACATAGACTAGGAACAATATTCAGTCTTAACAAGGCCAAATAAGAGAAAGAAGTAGGTGATTGGGTGAGAAAAAGCGCAATAGATGTTCATCGCTAATAAAAACGGTTGTTCATAGCATGTCATAAGTGCAATAGATATTGATTGGTAATAAAAACGATGGTTTTGCCTATGTCATAGGAAACTTAGGCTAAATCTAAAACAAGTATTTTTTCAATATTTGTGAAGACTAATTGAATCGACGGCAAGCCCTTTCATATAGTCCCTGCCAGTCTGAAGGCAGGGACTAATAAGAAACTAAATTCTATAAGCAATGTTAACCAATCAAATTTGAATACATGTCAATGATTAGAAAGAGAGTGAAATTCCTATATGTATGATGCTTATCTAATTGATTTCTTTAAAAGGTGTGTTGTACATAATTATCACAAAACTTATAGAGTTGTTTTTTGGAAAGCATTAAAAATAAAAATTAAGTAGAGATTTTATATGAAGGTGATGCTTATTTTTCAATTTCATTATGATGGGTCAATATGTACATCCCTACTCCCATAAAAAATGAAACTAAGACTTCCCCAAAGATAACAAATGTTCTTAACCATTAGGCCCACAAATCATATTAATTACTATAACATATTTTTAACAAATATTTCACATTTTTCCCTTATACATATAATTAATTTTATTACACTAAAAGACATTTCCAAAAAGAAAAAAGAAATGAATTTGATATGAAAAAAATGCAATGTAGATTCTCAATTAAAATTAAAAATGAATTTGATGTGAAAAAAATACAATGTAGATAGTCAATTAAAAGAAGAGATGTATACAATTGAAAAAAAAACATAAATACATAAATATAACGATGAAACAAGTCCATCCTAAATCTTAATCTTTCTTTTCACTTTGTACATTGATATTGAGTTTTCTCTTTTCATCATTATTTTTTCTTTTTATTTACATATTAATCCATTTTTATTTTTTATTTACATATTAATCCTTTTTTTTTTTTTTTTTCATTTTAACATTAATACATCTTTATTTATTATTTTTTCTTTTCATTTTCACATTAATCCATCTTTATTTATGTCTTAAATATACAATTATTCTTTCCTTTATCTTGTAACACATTAAAACCAAATTACATAGTATCACTTCCCAACAAAATCTCTTTCAAATTACATAGTATCACTTCCCAACAAAATCTCTTTCCTCTATCTGAGCTTCCTCTTCATCATATAATTCTAATTAACTCAATTGTGTCTCTTTGGTTTGTTGTCTATTTTAAAATGTCTCATAAATTCATTATCATTTTTCTACCTCCTTCATATGACTTTTTCTCACACAACAACCATCATTGTTCTCTTGAACACTTCCACTTGACTTACTTTTCTCTTGCAACTAAACATGGCTAAGATACCAAATAAATGAAAGAGTTAGGTGCAATGTTCTCTTCAAACAAGAACTTTAATTCTATGTAATGACTTATAAGTCCAATTCTATGTAATGACTTATAAGTCCAAGGGATTTAAAATGATATCACTAACATTTATAAACAAAATATTATAGTCATTTATAGTTCATTAAATGCACATCAATATAGATTCATCTTACATTTGGATCTATCAAGCAACAAGAGGTATTTGATTTTTCTTGAGCTATAAATTCCTTTTATTACACCTCAAATATTTTTTTATGAACATGTTACATATTGTTATGAGTTACAACATCTCCCCATAGTGGCTTGTAAGCACCTTGCTACTCTAGGTGCAATTATATAAGGTGAGGTTTCATGAAGGAAGTGAAGTAGTGACAATATGCATGGGTAATACATATCACTTTCCATAATTGTTTGTTAGATTGCAAAATACATTTATATAAATGTACATCGAATTTTAATTTGCATTCATGCATCCTCACATTTTAAGTAAATCTTTTAATAAAGACTTACACAACAACTAAATATTTGGGTATTAATAACTATTTTACTTTATAATCATTGGATGAATGTAATTTTTTTCTATTTGTAGGATTCAAAATTGGAATAGTTGACACATTATGATTATGTATTGTTAGGTAAATAATAAAACAATAAGTTAAATATTAATTGTGTGATAATTGCAATTCAATCAAGGTAAATTGCAAGTATTTTACTTCAGAATTAATTAATTAATCCAACTTTTACCTATTTTACCTATTTTGTTTTTCATTTCGTTTTTTCACATATTATAACTAAACATTTCAATGCATTTTTTCACATAATTATAACCTAACATTATTATTACTTTATTACAATTTACCATTTTTATACAACCATTGTGATTGAAACAAGTATAGATCCATCTTTAATTGTAGTTGTACCAAGGATAGATTTCCACCTCATGAAATTTAATCCTTCTCAAAGCTTAATAGAATCGAAGTTAAAATAAATTTATGCTAATAATATCTTTATCTTTTAATCTTTCTATTTTATATTTTTAAATATTATCATATATATTCAAATATTACTCAGGAAATATCCAACAACCATACTTGACTTGATTTCCACCTTCAAGCCAATATTAAAACTTAAATAGCCACACTAAAATTTGTAGGTGTGTGAGTCAACAAATTGGATTGTTTGTTATAAAAACACACACATGTTGGACGAAACTAATAAATAATAGGCAATAAGTAAAGTTGGAACCAGATTGTCACCTCCCAACAATAAAAACCCAAAAATTTTCACTTTGACATTTCTGTGCAGTGTGTAATGACGGCAAGCCTGAGAACAGAAACTAACAAATACCATTCAGTCTACAGGAAAGAAAAAATGAGCTTTGAACCAGATTAAAATGAGCTTTGAACCGGATTTTCGCACCTCCCTATAGTAAAGTACCATACGAATCCAGCGTTTAAAATTGAACCCTTCCCGGCCCTTCCAAAGGGTTCATAGCCTTTTCCAGAAATGTAAAGTTAACATTTTCCTTCAAATAAATTTAAAGTTTAAATTTTAGGGTTCCAATTAAGAAGGGCATAATTATAGCAACATTTCAAAAGAAGGACGCAACATTTGAAATTACCTATCCATATAAATTTATCAAGATGTTGAACTTCCTTTGCTATAAAGTACTTATCATTCAAAATATTGGAAATATAATACATTATAATCAGTGACTCAAACATGTCATGCAGTGAGTGTTTAGTTGTGCAATATGACCAGTAATCATTGATGACTACGAGGTATTAGCCATTGAGATTGTGTCTGAATCCAATACTTAATCTAATAGCCATTAAGGTATGATTCCAGTTAACCTAATAGTTATCCAATATAATTTCAAAAAAATAAAAAATAATTTAATTAACATGTGATAAGTAGAGTTAGTGATAGTTGTAAAAATTAAAATTAATCTTCAACTATTTTATTATTAGATACAACTACTAGCTTAACTCCATCGATTATTAGATGCAACTATTAGCTTAACACAAATGTGTTTAGAACTATTAGCTTAACTTCAATTTTAATCGAAGTTATATTTGATAACTATTACCTTAACTATTATATGCAACTATTATGTTAACTCCAATGATTCTACAACTATTAGCTTAACTACAACTCTAATTACTTAAGGCTTAGTCCAAGTGCATTTGACATCTAGGAGTCTAGCTAATGTGCACTCATGTAAGAGTTGAACTCCAAATAAAATAGTTCGAACTCTTAATAAATTCCTCTGAACTCGTGTGATAACTGCACTTAGTGGCATCGTATTGTGCAACTCATGTGACACTCCAACTCCACCTACCAATTGGGATTTCACTTAATGTGCATAAGGCTTACTTGAACTCCATTTGGAAGCTAGAAGTCACGATAACTCATAGCTCTTTTATTAACTACAATAGATTTATATTAGTTTAACTATTAGATACAACTATTAGCTTAACTCCAATGATTCTACAACTATTAGCTTAACTTCAACTCTAATAACTTACGGCTTAGTCCAAGTGCATTTGGCATCTATGAGTCTAGCTAATGTGCAGTCATGTAAGAGTCGAACTCCTAATAAAATAGTTCGAACTCCTAATAAATTCCTCTGAACTCATGTGATAACTACACTTAGTAGCATGGTATTGTGCAACTCATGTGACACTCAAACTACACCTACCAACTGGGAGTTTAGTTAATGTGCATAAGGCTTAGTTAGGATAACTTAGAGCTCTTTTATTAACCACAATAGATTTATATTAAATTTTAAATTAACTATTAATCGTTCGAACTCCTTATAAACAATTATAAAAAATAAAAAATAGCTCATGTGATAAATGAACTTAATGGCATGGTAATGTGTAGTCCATGTGACAGTTGAACTCCATCTAGCAGCTTGTAGTTGAGTTAATTAGTCAAACTACATTTTATATTTGGGAGTTGAAGTAAAGTGCAATTCGTGTGATAGTATAATTCCTAATAAACTCCTCTTAACTCATGTGGTAACTACACTTAGTGGCATGGTAATGTGCAAGTGATGTGACACTCAAACTCCACGTACCAATTGGGAGTCCACTTAATGTGCATAAGGCTTAGTCCAACTCCATTTGGAAGCTAGAAGTAAGAATAACTCGAAGCTCTTTTATTAACTATAATAGATTTATATAAACTTTTAAATTAACTATTAAATACAACTATTAGCTTAACTCCAACATGATGATACAATTATGATCTTAACTTCAACTATGAGCTTAACAACCACAACTTAAGTGGTTTTTATGTTAGATTAAAGTAATTGACACATTCTTTAGGAAAAAAATTTATAACTATTAGGTTAAGTCCAATGATGATACAACTTTAACTTAACTTCAACTCCAATCACAAATTTTAATTGAAGTACAATGGTTGATATATTAACTTTTAAATTAACTATTAGATACAATTATTAGTTTAAATCCAATGATTTTACAACTATTAGCTTAACTTTAACTCTAATTGCAATTATATTGGATAACTATTTGATTAACTATTAGGTTAACTCTAATCATGATACAACTATTAAATTAACTTTACTTGTGATATATTCCTCTCGACGTATTCCAAACATATTAATCTTATTAATATGGTTGTTGCCAGAGATCTACTAACCTAGGATTTCTCCATTGTCTATTTTTGAATTCTGCCCACAAGATTCTATATTTGCTTGTGTAAAACGTCACAACATCATCAATAACGGTGTCTATTGGTCCGTACGATGTGCTTCGCCATGTCGTTCAAGATTTCAGCTACTTCTTGGTCGCTGCCCAAGTCACTATGGACTATACCTTTATTTCTCAGCAACTGCACGTACTCGGCTTCGTCGATCAAACCATTTATTATTATTGAGGTTTATTTTATTAAATAAGAAAAAAACACAATCTTTGGATACTTAAACGATCAACATCAATAAGATTAAAATGAATATATATTAAAAAATATATATAATTATGATTAATATATGTGGTAAGATAAAAATTTTAAATTAATTTAATTGAAATTCATTTTTCAATTATAGTATTAAAATTATGGCTTTAACATTAAATCAATAAATGTTTAAATTTTATAAATTTGTTTTTTATATATCTTTATCAAAACTCTTTTGATAATCACTAAAACAAAACTATTTTGATAATCACTAAAACAAAACTCTAGGTATTTAAAACATTATCTACATTTGTTTATTTTATTTTTATTATTATTATGATATTATGTTTGAAGTTTATTTGATTATTTTTTCATGTTGATAATAGGCATTGACATTTGGAGTATTGCTTATGTTATAAAGAGAGATCAATTTAATGTGAACAGAAATAGATTAAATTAGAATGATTAAATAAATAAAAAACAAATCTTTGGATACTTAGACGATTAAGATCAATAATATTAAAAGGAATATATATTAATTTATTTTAGGTATATTTTATTTTTTATAATTATGATTGATATATGTACATGAGATAATAAATTTTCTTTTATTTTAATTTATTTGAAATTCACCATTAAATTAGGCTTAAACATTAAATCAATAAATGTTTAGGTTTCATAAATTTGATTCTTATTATATTTTTATCTAAACTCTTTTGATAATCACTAAAATAAAACTTTCTTTTGATAATGCTTAAAACAATGATTTTTAAAAATTTGATTAGATTATTTTTGTTATTTAATTTTTTTTTTTTGATAAAGGTTGATTCTATTGTGGTTATAAATAGATTGTTTTCTATTTTAAAAAATAAAATTATTTAAATATTATTAAAAAATGAAAATGATGATTAAAACTTAAAATAATCTTTGATCATAAAAATATGTGAATTCATAAATTATAATAAGTTGTGGATTTATTTATACAAGTATCATATATTAAACTAGTACATTTTTTTAATCCTCATATTGTTTCATATTGTTCTAGTTAAATGGGTTCAACTTCAAAACTGTCATAAAATAAATTAGATTAAAAAACATAGATGGTAATCCACCCCAAATCTTAAATAAAAACACATATCAAGGTAATTAATATATTTTCATCTTAATAAATATAAACATTTAACTAATAAAAAAATTAATTTACCATCCCATTTATATGACACATTTTAATTACTTTGATTGAAAAAATACATCTTATCTTGTTGTTATCTATCAACAAAAGTGATATCAATTCTTTTAATGCATGGGATATCATGTTACTTACAAGAATTGAACTTAGGTGGGGAGGGTAACAATCATTTCTCCCAACCACCCAAGTTACATCTAATGAACAACAATTAGCAATTGTCTTAAAAGTATAGAGATATATGGATAAAATGTTAATATAAATAAAATAATTAAACATATTTTAATATAAAAAAATATACAAAATTAAATAATAGAATCTATGAGGCCCATGAAGATTAGAGCAATTGGTAATGAGTAATTGTGATGAGAAGTTGTAAATAAAAAGTCACTAGTTCAAATCCTCTATGGGTACTTACTTAATATATATATATATATATATATATAAAGACACTAGAATAAATCCATAATTATAAAATATTAAAATGAAAAATATATCTTAAATTAAACTATAAAGATGATTATATATATGTATGTGTTTTAGATGGACGCCATCCTTTAAAATTTACTAAGTATAAAGAAAAAACAAAACAATATGAAATTCAAATGATTATGATGTTAATTAATTTAGTTTTAATTAATTGTAATTTGGTTTTAAAGTTTAAGAAAGGTTCTTCATTGGAATATTTTGTTTACTTAACATTTTATTATTTAATTAAAGTGTCACTTGTTCAACTTCACATTGAACATGAAATTAAAATGCTCCCTCATAGTAATTATTGGTCATTAATACTTGTTAAACCTTCAAGCATTCAATTGGAATTATGAAAAAAAATACAAAGTAAAATTTCAAACCTTAAAACTCGAACAGCAGAAAAACATTCAACCATACATTGGACAAAATATATTTTCTAAGCAATACCCTTGAAAAAAACCCCACAAGAAAAACCAGTCAAATGAGAGACTCATAAATTTACAACATTAAATGCACATACTAATGCCTCAAAAATCTTTCCCACTCACATAGAATCGTTCGCATGCTGTTGTACAACCAGCATACATAAATTTCGTAACTTAATCTATTATGCATTAAGCAATGTATTAATGTAATCATATGATGTGTTGTGTCTACACTATTAAATTTAATAGCGAGACCTTTAAATCTGTAGTTGTAGATTCAGAGTTTTGATATGTTTTAAGATATTGTAGATTTTGAAGGTAAAGTTACTTCTAAAAGTCATTCTAAGCAAAGAAAGACATGAAATATAATTTAATTTGGTTTAGTCCATACACTTAGTATTTTAGGTGCATTTTCATATAATGGAGGAAAAATCAAATTTGTCTTCACCAAATGTTTGACCAACATTATAGATTTCCATATCTTAATGAATGGAGCTCCGTTTCAATGTAATCTTGAACATGTTTGGTATTTAGATCAATGTAGTTTTTTCTATATCAGAAGTGATGGTCTTATTTTTGTGATACAAATACCTATTGTTGTGTGTAGGCTTGTATGAAGTTATATGTCAAAATGAATGATAGGAAAAGCAATTGTTGATATATATAAACAATTATTTGGCTGAAAAAGTACTCCAAAAATTCAATCTCCTCGGAATTTCATCCGATGAGTCCTAGGAACACATTTCGACGGTGCCATTAACTTTAATTTTCGACCAAAGATATTTTTTGACTGAAAGTTAGAGCAATGTTTTTGACCAAAAATATTAGTCGGAATACTTCCAGCTACAAATTTTGCGCTCCATTTCTCACCAAATAGACACCCATATTCATTATTTCACCCTATATTAACATCAAAGATGGCAAGTCCCTCTTCTTCAAAAGTTGTATAAACCCAACATGAAGGTGCATAAGAATGTTGCACTCCAAATCTTCCAATACTAAAGGAGCAACAATTAAGCAAAAATAAAACTCACAATTAGTAATAACCTAAGCCCAAAATTGATGGACCTAAGTTCAAAAAAGATACCTAATATCACGGTGAATTATCGTGATCTTAGTTCCTGTTTTGTAAAAAAAAATCAATCCCTCATTTGTTAATTGAAAGGTGATTGACCTACTTGGAATTGCATTTATAAGCAGGGATAATTTTAGGGGCGAATTTTAGCCCAGTGGGCTATTTTTCCATGTTTTTCTCCCAAAAAAGATTTGTCATTTTGCATTTTTTGAAGCCCTGTTTCGCCCAATTTTGATGGGGTAAAATTTGTTCACCCTAAAAATCACCAAATTATTATATAAACGATATAAAATCATTGAAAATTAAAATATTTTTTGAAATATATCACCTATCATTTTATAGTTGACGTTTTAAGAATTGGTAGTATTTGCCAACATTTATACACTTTTAAATAAGTATAGTTCTTTAAAATCATCCCTGTTTATAAGTCTTAGGAAACAAGTTAGAACTTTCAATTTTCATTTTATATAATAGGTATTTTTGATAGATTTTTTCCACGAAATAATCTCATTATGATATTTTTGAGAAAAAAAATTATTGCATATGAAAGAGGTATATTTTATAACAATATGAATGTATATTGGGGAGGAAAGTGCAAAGGGAGTCCTTCTTGATCCTAGAAAGAATATAGTTTTAACCTTTGTGTGTGGTCTAGGGAAATCTACCAACAATCAAGCAAAGTGTTATCCTCTTTATATAGGACTTGATCAAATTGTCTTCCTTAGAATCCAATCGATTGTTGTTATAGGGGATTCCCTCTTAATCATCTCCCAAGCTAGACAAAGAAAGGATCTTATGGATAAAATTACGAGAAGGTTTCAAAATCCCATCAATGGGCTTCTCCTTTGAAACTTGGATGTTTAGCTCCTACATCTACGTTGAGAAAACAACAAAGCAATAGATAAGCTAGCAAATGGGGTTTCTCTTATACCATGAGGGGGAATATAAAAAATTGGGGACACCTAACAACATGTCGACTCCCCTAAAGTTATTATATCAAGTTTGTATGGTCCAACATTCAAACAATAATGTTCCATCATCAATTAATGCAAGTAGTCATCAGTTCACATTGCAAAGGAAAGGGTTAATGCACCACCTTCCTCCCTGCGTGGAGGACTCTGCATGAAGCTCACACATGAGGATGCTTCTAGGCTCATTGCATGATGAACCTTCTTGTCCAAGCTCTGTTAACATGGATGGGATTAGAAACTATGTATCATGGTGGATGTCTGGTACCGCTCACCACCTGGGGATGGTGATTTTGATCTCAGAAGAGGAAGAAGATGGCATTCCCTTCACCCTAGGGGAGTGGCTCTTTGCTACAGTTACTAGTGGGTGTGTGGAGGATGGTCTACTAGTGGCAAGATCTATCCATAGGACTGGGTGTGTAGAGGATGGTCAATTGGTAATCAATGCATACATGCCTAGTAGCACAGAGATTATCTTGCCTTGGAAGGCATGGGGCTCAAGTTTTTTGGTGAGTATCCTGCTTTGGAAGATGTGATACTTGGGTCCTATGAATGCCCTACATCGGAAGGTGTTGAACTCGGGATCTTTGGTGAATACCCTATTTTGGATTGTGTGGGACTTGGTCTCTTGTTGGGCTTCTCCCTTCTTGTATATAGGATAAAGCTCGCGATGGATTGGGATGATAAACTGCAGGAGCTATCAAAGACACCAATGTTGACATTGGAGGCATTCAAGTCAATCTTTGTCAGATGAACTCGTAAGGGAGTATTGGAAGAAGTTAGCCATATCACTACTCACACAAATGATTTGGACCAGCGTTTGGATGACATTGAGGGAAATATGAGAGTCATAGAGCGCAATTGTATGATTCGTGTCTGATTCAAATAATCACCAGGACGATGTTTGAAGGTAACATCAAGGCTTATGGAGCACGTGTGGACACAATCATGGCTACCCTATATCATCATCGGAAGTTGTTGATTGCAAAATACTTCAGACTCATTGACCAAGCGCGAAGCAAGAGAAATGAAGACATTTCCATCCAACAACTTGTTCATGTTGTTGCTAATATTTTCGGCTCGAAGGAGCATGTAGGCGACAATGAAGAAATTCAAGTCATGGATAGTGGTCACAACACCACATTGTTCTTTATATTTTTAGTTATCTATGAACCTTTTTTGTTAGTTATTATTAGGCCAATATGTAAAAATATATAGTAGTGTAGTAGTTGATAATCTTCTTGAAATAGTTTGAAGTAGTTTGAAGAATATGCGCCGATATATATAGACGTGATACTACTTAAGAATCTTTAAAGCCAATTTCTAAACCATCAGTAAAATTTTGGCGTTCATTTTTTGAACATTTTATAATATCAAGTTTAAAAAGAAAATCAAAGCCATAATTTAAAATTAACAATAAAACATAAAAAAGATATATATCCAAACATGGACTTTTTTAAGTATTAAAAAGAATGAGAAAGATATAGAGATACAAAGCCCTTCCGATCGTATTGTTCAATAAATTCACAATTAAAATTTAAAATGTCTATATATTTAAATAGATTATGCTTATAATATGGTAATTGGAATTGGAATATTTTTTTTTAATTGACTAGATGATAGGGTTATATAGAAATGTAACTAAATCTCCCAGTGCATTGCTGCTAAAGATAGCTTACTATATGTATAACCAAATCAGTATCAACTTCCGACATTAGCTCATTTGGTAGAGCGGAGGACTGTAGTGGGACGCAAAATCCTCATTGCCATCCTTAGGTCGATGGTCCGAATCCGGCAGGTCGGAAAAGTAATTATGACATTTTTCTTGGTCTTTGTGGAAGAGAGAGAAAATATTTGTGTGAGAAGTTGAGGAATGCCATCAAAGTGCATACATTTTTTTCAGAGGAAAAAATACCAGCCTTTGATATTCATATGAATAAAAAAGACATAATAAACAACAATCATGATCATGACAGGTGTTATCATACATTCCAGCCCCATCCTAACACCAAATAGATAGGCAAGTTCAGCTTGACAGACAGCACAAAAAAGGAGAAAATGCAAAGTCTGAACATTGCAGACTTTTCTCATCATCCCTGAATACTCAGGTCAGAATATCCAATGTATCGAAAATGACCTGCAAACATACATTCCATAGTATGACATAGCTAGCTGAAAGTCTCCCAAAGCAGACCAATAAAGTAAATACATAACAAAACAATCTACTGCTGTAAAAAGTAGATAAACAACCATCAAAACAGAGCAAAATGGCCTTCTCCAATGACCTTCCCATCCAATGTTTTAGTGAAATGTCCATTTCCCACCTCCAATACCAGAGCCTTCTTTGATAGACCATCAGCTAGCATATTGTGCTCCCAGAATATATGATTGAAGGTCACCGATGGGACAAGTTGCAGCATAGAAAATATTTCATCGCACCAATGTTTCAACGTGGGTATTTCAAGGGCAGAAAGTCTTTTTATCCATGAAATAATCACCATTGAATCACCGAAAATCATTTTAATGGGCAGGCCCATCAAATAGCTTGCTCAGAGGACAGACCAGAGAGCAAGAAGTTCTGCTCGGGTGTTGCTGCTAGTACTACATCCCACTGAAAAACAATACATATGGGTTTCACTGAGATAGATCACAAACCCAGCTCCACCCTCATTCTTTTGAGCAGCACCATCAAAGTAAGCAACAGGGAAAGTATGCTTCGGTTTAGGACCAATCTGCCGGTGTTTTTTTTTTATTTGTGGCACCGGGTGAAGGACTAGAAAACTCTCAATCCCGGTAATGAGCAGGGAGACATAAGGTTTTTCATTTTCAAAGAGACACTTGTTACGAAGGAGCCACAGGAACCAAAAGACAACCACACGGGTGTATCGGAAAGGCTCAGTATGGGTAGTGCTGCTAAACCAATGAGCTAGGTAAGTGCATACATATGTGGGAAGTGAGAAGTTGAGGCAAGAGGGAAATGCCATCAAAGTGCATATATATGTGGGAAGAGAGAGGTAATTGGTGGTATCGTTCAAAATTTTAAAATTTGATGAAAAATAATGATCTAGAAGATGGTTTTGTTTTCTTAAAAAAAAAAGAAATACAAGTTATCGGGATGATTTTAAGGAACCATACTTATTTAAAAGTGTATAAATGTTGGAGAATCTTACCAATTCTTAAAACACTAACTATAAAATGTTTGGTGATATTTTTCAAAAAATATTTTAATTTCCAATCATTTTATATCGTTTATATAATAATTTGGCGATTTTGAGAGTGAAAAAATTTTACCCCATCAAAATTAGGCGAAACAGGGCTTCAAAAATTGCAAAATGACGAATCTTTTTTTCGAGAAAACCTCCTAAAAATAGCCCATGGGCTAAATTTCGCCCCTAAAATTATCCCTGCAAGTTATACAAGTTGTTTTGTAGGAAAAGACATGGTAGAGACCCCTACGGCCGTAGAAGCCCATATCGCCATGAAGGAGCTTGAATTGCCTCATGAATATGAGACGCACCAGGGCCGCCCTTTGCTAATTAACTCATTCTGGACTGTAAGGATTCTGTTGGCTCGTGATACTCAGGCTAAGCCGCAGATTACCCACAACATTCGGGAAGTCTTGATGCTCATAAGGAGGGGGCAGCAGGAAAGCGTGACGGGCTTTCGCCTGCTAGATCAGATAGTTGTGGAAGTTCTTATCAACCCCGAGGAACCTGCTAACGCTCCTCAGCCTTAATCCATCAACGATCCCCCTCCTCAGTGAGAGATGTTGGTTGCCTTGTCTCTGATATGATTTTGGTTAGCCTGCTGGGCTGTGTAGTTTCTGTGGGTTATGATGTTTTCTTGTATGTCGGGTATGGTTATGCTTAGTTTTTTCAGACATGTTGTAAATGGGATCAACAAAGTTTTCTCAGTCTTATTGTAATTGGGAGCGGGTAGGAGGAGTCTCTATGGAAAGGACCTTGGTCTATTAGCTTGTTAGCTGGCTTCTGGATGGATAAGATGTTAGTTTGGCTTCGGATAGAAAGTCTCCTAGTCTATTTTTGCTATGGTGGAATGTATGTTGGTCTGATTTTGCTATGGTCGCTTGAAAATTTGTAATCCTTTCAAGGAATCTGGGGATATCCCGTATGAGCCCCGCAGTAAACAACTTGGTCTGGTCTGGTCCATACAGTCGATCGGGTCTGATTGTAACACAATTTTGTATTATAAGTAATAGAATGATTTGCTACTTACTGATTAAAAAAAATTTATTTGTAGAAAAAGAGTTTGTAGATTTCTTAAAAAAAGACAACTTAAGTTAAATAATTTATTATTAAAATGAGTTGCATAGGTTTGAATTTTAGTGGGATGAAGGATAGAAGCATGAAGAGTTGAGAGGAATGGGTGATTGACATTTGCAAAGATGATCATAGTCATCCTCCAAGTATAAAAGCCATAATTTTAGATGTCGAATATTTTAAGTGAGTTTTTCATTGTAGTAAAATTAAGAATCTTTGCTTTATCATTAAACATGATGGCAAGCTTAATTAAAAAAATAGTTTTTTTTCTTATTTCTATATAAAATTAGTATAGATTCAATATAACCCTTATCTATTATGTACCAAAAAGGATTAAAAATATAGGGTTAAATTTCTTAATATTCAAAAGATTTGGATTGTCAAATGGATGTAGCTTGGGTGGTTGGGAGGAATGGATGTTACCCTCCCCACCTAGGTTCTACTCTTGTAAGTGACATGTTGCTCTTATGGAGCCCTTTGTAATAAATGTTGTGATTGATGAGCTGACCATACCTTAATTTAGTTTGAATATCAGGTATTGGAATTTTCCGTGGAGTAACCCTCTAACAAATGGTGAACCACATTTTAAAAATAAAAAAAAATCAAAAGATTTGGACTTAAGATATATCTATTCTACTTTCTTTCTTCTCTTTCTTTAACTATTACAATTTTTTTAGCATTAAATATCATGTCACTTTCGTTTATAATGTGTAATACCTATGTATGTATTTACACAAAGATCTCTATGTGTCTTAATTCTCTTGATACAAAAATAAACATTAAAGAATTTGTAAGTCAAATATGACCCTTTCTCATTAGAGGGGTGTGTGTAAATTTCATAAACCCGCCATAGCTTAAAAGAATATTGCCCTTTCTCACCAACCATTAAAGGCACATGGAATATTCTCCTTCGAAACAAGCACAAAGTCAAAGTCAAAGATGCAAACAACTTAGTGTTATTGTTTTTTTGGCAGTTCAAAGGCATCTATTTTGATATGAGAGCCTAGTATTATGTTTTCAGGTTTAGTTCATAAATATGCTTGTAAAATAGTTTCCAAATTGGTATACTCTGTTTTGGGAAGTAACATTTACTATTGAGTTAGGTTTTGGAGCGGCCATTGAATACACATTGTGTTGGAAGGCACTTTGTATAAGATGACCCACTCCCTATCCAGGAAAACTTCACCTTAGCTTGGAGGATGATCATCTTTTTAATTGAAATCAAAAGTGTATTTTTTTTTATCTCGTCATGTGTTTATTGCATTGTAGGTGAGCAATGTGTTTTTCATTTAGTTGCTTCAAAAAGTATTTTTTATAGCCTAGGTGGGTAAGATGTGTTACATATGTAATCTTAATGTCACACACACGTAGCCCCAAGGGTTAGCTCAATTGGTAAGACGTGCGCACACTCTCTCAGTTCGGGGAGAGGTCACGGGTTCGAGCCTTGAGTCCTTTGGGGTTAGGCCTTCTGCGAGGATGGTCGGCGGTTTACCACCTCTACCATCCACTAATGTGGGGAAGTATTGCTGGGTTTAGATTTTTTCATCCCGTATTTAGCTCTATGGTAGATTTGGATCAAAAATTCTTTTAAAAATTATTTACTAATGTTAATCACTTTCCATCAAATACAAAGCACTCAAATTCATAAATATAGATCAGTTCTCAGTTGTTTATAGTCAATGAATTTGATATGGTACATCTTAACATTAAATAATTATATTTTAAAACAAGTGACATTTGTAATAATGACACTTTAGAAACTAACCTATAATAATAATAAAACTAAAAAGTTATCACTGTTTTTTTTAACAAGAGCGGTTAAGGGTATTTATATTAAAAAGGAAAGGAAAAGAGGTTACAAAAGTTGAAGCATGGTTGAATCCAGAAGGATTCTAAGACCATATCCTCCCATTCTTTGGTTACATCCTAAAATTTAGCCTCGAAAGAGGCCTAGCCTAGAATGACTGTAAATTCTTACAAATTTCCCAAGAATAAGAATGCAGAAGTTGAACATAGCAGAAATTTAAAGCAATTGTCCTAAAACTAAGAGAAGGAATGAAGTCTAATTCTTCTAAGTCATGATCAAAGAACCCGACAACGCTCATGATTGTTCCCATTACATGAAATAAATCCATACTCTAGTTTCACTCCTTTATTGGCCATTTGATCTGCTAAATGATTATTTTTTCGGAGGATGTGAAGAAAGTTTATATCGTTAAACTCCCTAACAATGCTATTGAAGAAGTGGTGCATCTTTGTAGAAGGAGTTTTATAGTTTATGACTAATTTCCGAGCCTCTCTAATAACCAATAAGAGTCTCCAAAAACAACTAAATCTTTGATTCCAAGCATGTTAGTATTTTCCATCCCTTTGAACAGGGCGAGCCATTCAGCATAGTTGTCGGTATTTTTCCCCAATCCCCAGGCATAATCTTTTAGCCTTTTTCCTCCACGATCAAAAATTACCCCACCCGCACCTGTTGGTCTGGGATTTCCTTGAGGCGCCATAAAAAAACAGAGAATGACAATCTAGTTGCCCACCAATTGCGAAAGTTTTTCGGACTCTTTCGAATCTGCCATCTAAGAGAGCTTGGTTTTTTAACATGCTTTCCTCCCATACTTAGCATACTTAGCTTGTGAGGGTCGATAAGATTACCAATCCAGCTTCTTTCTTTAGGGGATAGAGGCTCAAGTTGAAGGTGCTCTATTCCTTTTGAAAAGAGAGCTTCTGTCCATAAGTTTTTGGCAGAAATAGAGACTCTGCATGGAGAGAGGGCAACATTTTTGAAAATTCCTTTGTTTCTGGCAATCCAAATTTTCCAGCAAATATATTTGGGAAGAGCAACCCATGCTCTTGAGAAATATGGCTTCTTGTATAAAGATCCAGAGTAATAATCTTTCCAGCATATGAAGAAGTCTTTCCTGTTCGTTGGCAAGGTGAGATCAAACTGGAGCTCTTTGATGACTGTGCGCCAAACCTCATTTACAAAGGTGCATTTCAGGAAGAGATGTTCCAGGGTTTCTTCCGAGCTTTTGCATAGAATGCACCAAGATGGGCCTGCTATTCTCCTTTTTTTAAAATTTTTTGCCGTTAAGATTTTTTGATGAGCTAATAACTAGCAGAATAAATTGACTTTAGGAAGCCCATCCTTACTCCATACGTTGTCCCAAATGACTTATTTTTTCCTGTTCTTTTGAATTGTGCTATAACCGGTTTTTACTGAGTACGTTCCAGAATTTCCCCAACTTCTGGAGTCTGAAATATTGAGATGAATTGGTGTTGAACCTTGCAGAGATGTTTGCAGCGTTTGATAATCAATGTTAATGTTTTCTGGAGTGTTCAAATTCTTCCATCCAGCCCAACGCCCATTATTGTGCCAATCAGAAATGTCGTATACTGTGAGGAGACCGTGTGCATCCATCCAGCGTTTTAACTCCCTGAACGCGTCTTTAATTCTAGCCGGAGAAAGAGGCCCAAAGCTGTCTTCCCATATTCGAATTTGTTTCCCATTGCTAGGGGCCCAATTTAAACCATTTTGTATGACGAATGCAGCGTTTTGGCAGAGTTTCCATATTGGGGAACAATTTTGAGAAAAGGGGATAACGTCCAGGCATCTCCTTCTGCTTCCCATGAGGTATTTTTTCTTGAGCACGTCCTTCCACCACGAATTTTCCCCATGAACGATTTTCCACACGATATTTTCTCCCAGAGCAATATTCATAGCTTCCAGATCTTTAATTCCAGCTCCCCCATTGATTTTTGGCTTGCAAACCTGCTCTCAATTGATGAGATGGTATTTCTTAGCTCCGTTGGACTTCCCTCCTTGCCAGAGAAATCGCCTGAGCTCTTTATTGATATCTTGAATAATGGATTTTAGAGCTAAAGCCAACGAACAAATATAAATTGGGAAGGCTGCCAGAACAACATTAATGAGAACCAGTTTGCCGGCAGGATTGAGCCAATTTGTCCCCAACGAATTTATTCTTTTTATTTATTTATTTATTCTATCAGTCCTCTTTAGTTAGACGATTTCTTTTTTCCTTTATGAATTAAAACTCCCAGATAATTGAAAGAACTCCAGTGTTTGCTTATATCGTATCCCAAGGTTCTTGAGATTCTTACCATGGTTCGATCATGGCAGTTCCAACAGTATATTCTGGTTTTTAAAGTGTTGCTTTTCCCGTTGGAATCATTGAGGAAGGAGGAGATGACTCCTCTAAACCTTTCAGCAATAGTGATAGAGGCCCTCCCAGAAGAATTGTATCATCTGCGAATTGGGCGTGGTTGGCATTTTTAACACCTCTTGCAATTCTTAAGCCTTTGAGTTGTCCATTGTTTTGCAAGGTTTGCAGCTTTTTGTTTAAGGATTCAGCTACAAGAAGGTATAAAAAAGGGGACAGCGGGCAGCCTTGGCGGAGGCCACGAGATGCTTGGAAGAAACCAGCTGGTCTACCACTAACCAGTGGAGCGATCCAAGGCCTGCTAACGCAGGATTTGATCCATCTAATAAAGTTTGCTGAGAAACCCATCCTGTGCATAATCTCAAACAAGAAGAAATGATTTACCATGTCAAAATCGTTTGCCATATCCAGTTTGATGGCCATACCTTGTTGTTTGCGATCCAAACTGGAATGGATAGCTTCTTGAACAATAATGATATTATCCATGATTTGTCGGCCAACAATGAATCCGCCTTGGGTGTTTGAGATGATTTTTTCCATGATCTTTTTTCATTCTGGTTGCAAGGATTTTGGTAAGGATTTTATAAGAAGTGTTACATAAGGAAATAGAGCGGAATCTACCAATAGATAGAGGGTTTTTTTCTTTAGGGATCAAGGCCAAGAAAGTAGAGTTGGTTGTTGTGCCAATTTTATCTTTTTTCCTAGTCCAATTTAGCATCTTCCTTAAATCGTCCTTGATTATATTCCAGGCTGCCCGATAGAAATTGATCGTAAACCCATGAGGACCTGGGGACTTGTCCGGTTGCAGAGCTCATATTGCCTCATGATGATTTTCTGTTCAGAAATTGGCTTTCCTAGTTCCTCATTCTCTTGGTTTGAGATGATGGAACGAATGCCAAAAAGCATATCAGCTTGGGAAGTAGGATCAGTCTCCCCGCTGTCTGAAAGAAGGAGATTGAAATGTTTATGAACCATGTCTTTGATATTGTCCTGCTCCATGATGTTTTGCTTGTTTTTGTCCTTCAATTCTTTAATATAATTGCAACTCATTCTCATTTTGGTTTGCTTATGGAAATAATTAGAGTTTTTATCTCCCCCTTTAAGCCAAAGCTGGCGCGATTTAATTCTCAAAGTCTCTTCCTCACGCATGGATGCCTTTAAGATTTCCGTATTTAGAGATTTCTCCTGAGCCATGGTTTCTAGAGTAACTTCTTCATGTTCCATTTTTGAATGAAGGGAGATCAAGTCAGCTTGGAGATTGTTTTTCTTAAGGGTAGGTTCAGAATAGAAAGAGGTGGCCCAGTTTTTCAGAGCATAGTGGACAACCCTGAGTTTTGATACCCAGATGAAGCTAGGTGAGCCTTGATAGGAAGAGTTATAGGCTGCATGGATTATCTCAAGGGTGTTTGCACTGTTCAACCACAAGGAGTTGAATCTGAAGGGAACAAGGCCTAGGTTGGTATGCGGGGTAAGGAGAAGGGTTATGGGCTTATGATTAGAAGTAGCCGAGGAAATAATGAACAAAGAAGGAAATAAGTCTTTTTGAAGGAAGGAGGTACTCACCAGAAACCAATCCAACCTTGCAGCAATGTGGCCTGGTCCTGTCTGCTTGTTGTTCCAAGTATATTTTCCATTTTTGGGCATTGGATCCAAAAGATCCAGATCTGCCATCAAACCCTCTAGCTTTTCTCCAAAGGGACCCCCAATGATTGTGCCTCCTCTTTTCTCCATGCTTGATTTCGTAGTGTTGAAATCCCCTGCTATGATGATGTCTTTCCCTTGTATATCTAGATTTAAAGAGAGCAAGGATTCCCAGAATTCCAGCTTATCCCTATAATGGGTAGGCCCATAAACATTATAGATAAATATTGTGTCTTGGTTTCTTTTGTTTTGCATTTCTATTAAAATCCAATGAAAGTTTTCTTTTGCTGATCTGATAATGTATTTATCTGACCTGTAGAAGGTTGTGATTCCACCAAAATCTCCTTTGGAGCTAATGGCCTTTCCAACGTTGTTTTTCCAAATGAAAGGTGACTGGTTCATTATCTCTTCTTCTGGTATCTTAGTCTCTTGGATGACCAGAATGTCTGGTTTCTCTGATTTTAATAAATAAGTTTTTCGGGGCTTCCACCTTGATTGATCCTCCCAAGCCTTTGCAGTTCCAAGAGACTACTTTCATTATTTCTTGGATGTGTGAGATCCTGCTCAGGACTTGAAGTCTTTGGTTCCATAGGGTTTGACATTCTGTAGAAGTCTTGTGTCCTCTATGATGAGCTATCTTCCTAACTCCATCTCTCTCTCTACCTCATGTTCTCTTTGTTGTTTTTGGGATCCTCTTCCCCGCATGGCTTGAGATGGTCCTAGATCTGTTGCTTCTTGAGATTCCTGGGATGAAGATTGGCTTGGAGATGGATTTTTTGAATTAATTCTTCTGTGCTTTACCATTTCTTCCCAAGTTCCCCTGGGGGAGGGATGCCGTTCAGGTGCTTTTTCAATGTTCTCTTCATCTGCTGCTACCATGTCTTCCCAGGTTCCTTCAAGGGGGGTCGATCCATTGGGTGCTTTCTCGGTGATCTTTTTAGCCGCTACAGGAGAAAGGATGGTTACGGATGCTTCTGCTCCACCTTCTTTGGTCTGATTTTCGAGATCTGGTATTTCTCCATATTCAATCTCTAGAGGATCGAATTGATTACTGGTAGAAGTTCCCTTGCTCTTCTTAGGTTGATCCTGAGCTTTTTCTAGCCCTTTTCCAACATTGTTGGCTGAGGTAGGGTTTGTTTTTTTTCCTCTCTTAGGTTGTTGCCACCCCTCTTCCTAGTTTTTCTCAGCTTCCTCTTGGGAATATTTTGGACATTTCTTAATGAAATGTCCATATTCATGGCATTTCCTGCATTTAAAGGGTAATTGTTCGTAATCAACCTTCTGATAAAATTCCCAACCGTCCATGAATAAGTTGACTCCTTCCGGTAATCCTTTTTCTAATTCTACCTCAGATTTTGGCACAGGAAAATAGGGGACCTTTTGGTTCAGCTTTGTCAATGTATCTGCCTAGAGAGTTCCCGATGGACTGTAGGGCTTCGTTGTTCCAACAGTGGAGAGGCAAGTGAGGAAGCCAAACCCAGACTGGCACTACAGAGGGAACATCATTTTCTGGATCGAAGGAGAGATTCCAGTTATTTAGGTATAAGCCTCTTGGTCCCATGAAATAAGGCCCGCTTCGAAATATGAGATCTCTATCTTCCTTGTTTTCGAATAAAAATGTATAGAAGCCTTTGCCGTAGAAGCAATGTTGCAGTCCCCCTGATATGAGAGGCATCCAGTTTTTAGAGATCTAGATCTCCATAGATTTTGGCGAGGGCCAGATCCCAGAGAATTGACCGATGAGGCCCCGATCGCTTAGAGCAAGAGCTTTCATTCATGAAGCTGCTGACGTGATTTGGACTTTGGGCACTGCTGCTCGTTTAACAAAAGAGGAGGAAGAAGGAAGATTTGCAGGAATAGTTGGGGTGTTTGCAACTAGAGCATGAAATGCTAGATCCAAGTTTCGGTGAGGCTCCTCTGGTGGAGGATCTGGTGAAAGGGGAGCCGTGCAGAGCACTTCCTCAAACCAAAAACCTTTGGCAACCACGAGCTAGACAAAATAGCAAACAGATCACTTAGCCTGTGATCGATACCAGATCAGATCGATAAAAAAATTATCACTTTAATAATACAAACCAACATATAGATTCAATAATAACTCCGGATGAGATATCAAATCTCATTAAGTGTATATATTTTTTAGATTGCATGACAAAGAATTTAATCCTCTTAACACTTGATAGATTCATAATTGAGATAAAATATATTGATGAAAAGTGAAAACCCTAATGCCTCCTATTGATTGTTTACCTCAAGATGTCTACAATCATATAGATTATAAAATTATGTTATTAAATAGAAAACATTAACACAAAATTTTTGAGTTAGGTTTTTATTATACAACCATTCTTGTAATTACAAGTTTTTAAATATTTGCATATATGAAAGACCGAACAAACAATTACTCTCTTAAACCTCAAATGTTTTATGATGTCTTCTCATAAAACAACTATAGTATATCTTGAAGAATCCACTAAACCCTCTAATGTCCCATCTATTAGCCAAGTGCTGACACAACTAGATGAGTATCCAAATAAAGATAAACACTAATTTTCTTAAGATGATTCAAGCTTTCTTAGTTGATTGAATATTCCATGATCTTTTGGATATTTTACTACGTGAAGAAATTGAAACCGACATTTTGAGCAGAAACCTTGCTCATCTTCAGGGAAGTAGAAATAGCTAGAAAGTTATGAAGAAATCATCATGAGACAAAAAATGTATAATCTTGTCATTGAAACCATTAAACCATCTCGACAAATTATTATATAACCATCTACAACTTTGAACATGTTAACTAGTTCTGGAAATTCATCATATAGACTTTCCACTGGCAATCAAAGAGTTGGAAACACAATAACAAAACAATTGTTAAATGGTGGTCTCCAACCTCCTAAACAAGGTTTTTCCACCGCAATTTTAGATGATGGCCAACTAACATTGGAACTTTGTTCAACCTCAATTTAAGATAAAAAAGATGGTATTCAACAGCTCAATCATCTCACTATTTTGACGACATTTGTTGAAGTTCATATTGAGGGTATTTGTTGAAGCTCATATTTAGGGTATAGAGAATATAATGAATCGTGTTGCATTATAATCTCAATTAGTAGATGAAAATTTAGCTCTAGTATTGAATGCGCAAGAAAACGAAAATAATATTTTTTAACGCCCCAATTTAAAACCCCATTGACAAATGCAATTTTGTAACTAATTACGAGTGTCACATGGCATAACTCATTGTATATTTTTGAATTTTAATATAAAACTCCAATTGGTCGTGGTTGAAGCCAGAATGCTGGAAAATTAGGGACTCATGTGTTCACCCAAGATAGAGAAAGGGAGGGGGGTTTGTAAATAACATGTTAAGCCCAAGTTTATAACTTTGTTTGATCCTGCTAATTTAGGATAAATCGTGCCATGTACCCTGAAATGACCAATTACCTACCCTCTTAACAGTCTTCTCCAATCATTGAATGCGCAAGCAAGGTTGGTGGAGAATAGCAGCCCACATATTTAGGGAAGCATGGGATTCCTGCACCAGGGAGGAATGTTGCCAGCTACAAAATCATCCCTCCTCCTCTCTTCCTCCTTTACCTCGATATTTCCTGAGGGAACACACCCCAAAAAAGAAGGGAGAGGTGATTATCCCTGGAAGGAAGGAACAATGGAATCGGGAGGCTCAAACAAAGGGGAGCGGAGGAGAGTGATTTGGTTGGTAGCGAAATCAATTGCAACAGAAGAAGCCAAAGAAGATAGTGCATGTCAATTGAGGGAGTCATTGGTTGGACGTAGACTATGTCTAGAACCAAAAGCAAAGTCATCCTGTTGGACTGGCGTGCAACGGTAATTGGGCTGGTGTAAAGGCAGAGTGCCCAATCTAGGACCTACAACCATTTGTATTATAATATTGTCCCTCTTTCCTCTAGTAACTCCAATGAAATGGTAAATAATGTGAAATTGACTTGGTGAATTTCTAAGCACAAAGAACAGTGACGATTATCATTGTTGTGCTAGTATAATGAAACCAAGGAAATAAATTGCACAAATTGACATGGATTTGGTTAAAATCCAGTAAATCCGGATTGTCAAGTGTAGAATCATGAGAGCTAGGAACCCTGAGAGATATTTGGGGGTGAACGCATGAGTCTTAGCTCGAGGGTGGTGTTTTTCTGAAATATTTATGAGTAGAACTACCTAAGGTAGGGTGGAGAGTGGTTGCCACGATGCCAGTTGCCAAAAATTGTTTTTAGATAATTTATGAAGCTTAATATCAATCCTGGATGAGCATGTATTTATATCTTGTTATGACAAAGAAAAATGTGAAAGTCGTTTCTGTGTGTACGCTTATTTATTCCTTGCCAAGTCAATAGATCATTATAGAAATTTGGAATAAGAAATGGTTCTTATATCTTTCTCATTATGTCTATTAATAATGAAATTAAATTATATGCCCTAGTTGGACATTGGTGGGTAAGATAATAGGATCCAAGGGATGCCATTGCATCTACGTAATTACATCAATCCATTGTTGGACACTAGCAACCAAGCCAATAGGTTTCAAGGGATGTTGAATAAATCTAGTATGAAGGGATGCATGTTGGATGTCTCCCAAGTTGTTTCATCGTTTTTAGATTTAAATCATTATCCATCGTAACATCATGAATTTATTTGTTGCATCCATGTGTTTAGTGCTAGTTGGATTCAGATTTAAGACTTGAATTCCTGCTATGTTAGGTTATGCTTTTCCTTAGTTGTTTGATAGACTAGCCATGTATTTTCTATGAAATATGGTAAGTCGTACCTATGATTTCAGTGTTGACATTCCAATTCAGACATGTCATCATCAGGATCGTCATGTTTAAATGTTATTGTTTATTATGTATGTGTCATATCCTGACTTCTGATGGGTCGATGTTGAGAATCGTAAGTTGGGTTTGTTTGTTGTAATTCATTGTTTGATCGTTTTGACTTCCAACTTCCGACGTGTCGATGTTGGGAATCAAAATTTGAGTTGTTTGTATAATTGTTTGTTTGTTGGTGCCAACCCCTGACTTCCAACATGCCAACGTCGGGAATCAGAAGTCGGGAGTGTTTGTTTTTATGCTTGTTGTAGGTGTCGAATCTCAACTTTCGACGTGTCGACATCAAGAATCAAAATTCATGAGAGTCCAATGCGATTTCAGTTTGTTGGTGTCGACACTTAACTTCTGACATGGTGATGTTAGGAGTCGAAATATGAAAGTGATTAGTATAATTTTCATTGTTCTTACTAACTCCCAACTTTCAACGTGTTGAAATCAAAAATAGAAAGTCAGGAAGAATTATTGTAACCCGAGCTTTGGGTGTATCGACACCTGACTACCAACGTCGGGAGAAATGGGATCGACGAGGTAAGGTTGGGATCAACATTTTTTGTGTTAAATCCATCAAGTTGTGTTGAATCCCTACTGTTGATGTCAGGATCAACATAGTAGAACCAAAATCGACATTTTAATCTGAGAAGTGGATTAACCCATCAGAGGTTTTTTTTATCGTTCTTTATCGATTGATTAATCGGATTTTAACCCATGTTAAGGTTTTAAGCCTTTAGACCCTAATGGTTTCACTATTTTTGAGTTGTTGCAACTCATTTTAATTTGTTTACATTCTGACTTAATTGTCTTTTAACTACATGGCCCTATTTAAGCTCTATGTTTGTGATTTTAGATATAGATTTTAGTTGAGTAGTTTGGTAATGTCAGGGTATGTTACAGTGTGGTATTAGAGCTAAGGTTTCAACCCTTAGCCTCTGGGAATTGTTTGTTGGATGAGTATATGATCTCGAGCTATTAATTCCTTAATTGTGTTGTATGAAATGTGGTATTAGGATAATGTGAATACAATTATGCATATGAATTTTAATGTGAACTAACAAACTTGGGTGATTTCAGATTGTTAGTGCAATATCATTTCTCAAGTATTTGTAGTTTTTGGTTGCCAAAATAGTGGGTAGGAGGAATTGCAAGGATGGTTGATTTCCTTGATGTATCTCAGTTTACCAAAGTAGTTAGAGTGGGTGACCAAAGGATAGAGTCCAATGTTTATCAACCAGAAATGGAACCCAAAGAAGTGTTGATCTGGATGTTGAAATATGTTCAGGCGGGGAATGAAAGGATCATGCAGTTCATGGAGCAGCAAAATCATATTAACCAACAGATGAAGTAGAACTTGATGAAGTTACAAAATCAAGTGCAACAAGTGCCTTTTGTGGTAATAAGGGAAGGCAAAGAATCCATGGATAGGGAATTTTCTAATAGCTACTAGCATTCTAGGGATAGGAATGCAAGTAAAAGGAGGGTGCAATCCCTACTCTATTCAACGGGGAGTCATCATGGGAATGCAGAACCTGAAATCTAGTATTATTATTCCCCTTCAAGGCATCATAAGAGAAAGAGAGATGGGGATTCCTTACAAGGAGAGATCAAGAAACTCAAACCTCCTACCTTCGATGGTGAAGAATTTGGGGAAGTTATAGATATTTGGCTCTTAGAGATGAAGAAGTATCTACATCTGCATGATTATTTAGATAGTTAAGAGGCTATAATATCCATTAATAACCTCCATGGAGAGGCCTACCGTTGGTGGAAACAATTGGCACGGGTAGAAGGTCTAGATGAAAAGGAAATTTCATGGAGGATATTCCAAAGGTATTTCAAGTAGGAATACTTGTTCCAACAATACTATGATAAGAAGGTGCTTGAGTTCTTTGAACTCATACTAGGGAATATGAGAAAAGGTTCTTGGAACTGCTAGGCTATGTAGACTTGATTTAAGAGGAAAAGGTGAAGACCCAACGTTTTCTTAGTGGTTTAACAACGTTCTACCAAGACATAATAACTTATGATGAGACTCATACCTTGAATGAATGCATACAAAAGGATAAATTTATGTATGTATAGGGTAAGAATAGGAAGGATGTGCATAAGAGATGGAAGGGTAAACTAAAGGATAAGTAGGATCATAGGAGAAAGGGATTTAGGCCCATGGGAAGTAAACAAATTCAATTCGATTCTTTCAAGCAACCCACTATGAAAGAGGAATTCAAGGTGAGTGAACTTACATGATTTAAGAAATCGGGACAAGTCAAACAATATAAATTTGGAGGTGAGCACCACCTCAGTAATTGTCCTACAAAGAAGAGCAAGCTATTGAGCAATAATCTACCCAAGCACAGGTTGGTGCATTTAACTACATGAATGAAAAGAAAAATCATATTGATGGTTAAAGACTGTCAATTTTCAATGAATGGATTTCAGACCAAGTCTAATTTGGATGTAATTCCTCTAGGTTTGTACGACTTGTTGCTTGGAATAGATTGGATGGAGTTGCACCACATGATTTTGGACTGCCAAAGAAAAAATGTGGCGTGCTTAGATGATGAGTTTAAATTTGTGCATGTGACAAGGATTCCCGGACCGATTTAAGTAAGGAAAATTTTGGTCATGCAAATGAAGAGGTGTCTCAGAAAGGGGTTCTAGCTTTATGTGATCCACACTTAATATTTTACAGTTGAGATGGAGCCATACACAGAGAAAATTAAGGTGCTAAGTGAATTTGAGGATGTATTCCAAGAGGCTAACAAGCTCCCACCCAAGCAAGACATAGATTTTACAATTGACTTGGTTCCTGGAGCGTTGCCTATGTCTAAGCCTCCTTATAGTATGGGCACTCCATAGTTAAAGGAGCAACATATGCAATTAGGAGAATTATTGGAGAAGAGTTATATACGCCCTACCATCTTGCCCTGGGGAGATCCATTGTTGTTTGTAAAGAAGATAGACAACACACTAAGGTTATGTGTTGATTATCGATAGCTGAATAAAGCCACCATCAAGAACAAGTATCCATTACCAGATTGGAAACCTATTTGATCAGTTGATAGGGGGAAAGGTGCTTTTGAAGATTGATTTGAAATATGGGTGTCACTAGGTGTGCATAAAGGATGAATACATCAATAAGATGCCCTTCAGGACCACGTATGGGCACTTTGAATACAAAATGGTGCCTTTTGGGTTAGCAAACACCCCAACAACCTTCACGTGCTTGATGAATGGTGTGTTCAAAGAATTCTTGGATGAGTTCATCGATCTTTTTAGATGACATTTTGGTTTATTCCAAGATGAAAGAATATCATGACGGGCATCTCGGGATTAATCTATATATTTTGAGATAGAACCAATTGTATAATAAGTTTAGCAAGTGTTCTTTCTATCATAAATAGATGTTGTATTTGGATCACATCATCTCTATGGAAGGATAAAATAAAATTAATTCAAGAATGGCCTACTCCCAGAAATGTGACAAATTTCATATCATTCTTGGGACTAGCAGGATATTATAGAGTATTTATAGAATCCTTTTCTTGAATTGCAAATTTGATTACATCCTTGCAGAAGAAAAATGTGAAGTTCGTTTGGAATCATAAGCGCGAAGATAACTTCTGACTCCTAAAAGAGTTTCTCACATGTACTCTAGTGTTAAAAATTCCAAATCCATACAAGGAGTATGAGGTTTGCACCGATGCATCATTGGAAGGAATCGATGGAGTTCTAATGCAAGATGGGCATGTGATATGCTATGAATCGTGGAATTTGAAGGAACACGAGAAGAACTATGCTACTCACGATTTGGATTTAGTCACTATAGTTCATGTGCTCCAAATGTGGGGGCATTATCTCCTTGGGAAAATGTTCGAATCGAGGACATACCATCACAACTGAAAATATTTATTTGAAGAAAACAATGAATTCTTGTCATAGCCATCAGTGGCTGGAAGTTAGATATGACGAGAAGGTTACATGAGGCGTTGAAGGTAGATACCTATTATCTATGAGTTGCAACGACATTGTAGTCAGGTCTTAGGCAATTAAAATTTTCCAATTATACATTGACTGAAGATGGAATTCTTCAATTTAATGGAATTTTTATGTACCAGTTGGAGGCGACTTGAATAAAATAATAGTATAGGAGATGCATATGTTCCCTATGTGAAATACCCTGGCTATTAGAAGGCATTGACAATATTCAAGAAGGAATATTATTGGGAGGAATGAAGAAAGAGGTGGCCAAGTATATTGCCTAGTGTTTGGAATGTCAAAGAGTGAAAGCGGAACATAAGCATCCTACTAGTCTACTCCATCCATTGCATGTACAAGAAAGGAAGTGGGATGTAGTAACCATTGATTTCATTACCAAATTACCAAGAACACTGAAGCAGTATGATTCCATTATGGTAGTGGTGGACAAATTGACAAATTCATCCTACTTTGTACTTGTGTAGTCCACTTTTAAAGCAACTAAGATTGCAGAAGTATACATGAAGGAAGTTTCCAGGTTACATGGTATTCATAGGGCCATAGTTTCAGATCAAGATCCAAAGTTCACTTCAAAATTATAGAGGGGTTTGTTCAGATAATTCAGGACAAAGTTAAACCTTAGTACAAAATATCATTCGCAGATAGATGGACAAACTGAGTGGGTAAATCAAATCATAGAGGACATGCTTAGAATGTATGTAATGGATAAGCTCAATAAACTGGAAGATTATCTGTACTTGATGGAGCTTTCTTATAATAATGTTTATTGGGCCTCTTTGCAGATGAGTCCATTTGAAGCGCTCTATGACAGGAAGTGTAATGTTCATGTGAATTGGGACAAACCTATAGATATGTGTATTGTAGGGTCAAAGATGCTTCAAGATATGGAACATCAGGTAACCAATATAAAGCATAACTTGAATATTTCCCAAGACCGATAGAAGAGTTATGTAAACAAAAGTAGGATGCACAAGGAAATCCTAGTGGGGGATAGAGTATTCTTGAATATTAAAAGCATGAAAATTTTAATTGTGGTTGGGTAACTACAAGAAGTTGGCTACCATATTTTGCGGACCATTCGAAGACTTGAGAAGAGTCTGAGCAGTGGCATGTGGACTAGATTTACCTCACATGATCAAAGTACATAATGTTTCTCATGTTTCCTTAGTGAAAAAGTATGTTCATGATCCTAATCATATACTTGATTATCCTGTGATATAGGTGGAACCCCGAAAGGGATATCCAAGTTCATCCAATCTGCATATTGGACAAAAGAACCAAGACTCTCAGGAATAGGCCATAGACCTCCTACAACCCTGAAGAAACGACTTGGGAAATGGAAGATAAGATGCAGGAATAAAATCCCCATCTGTTTTGAGGAATGTAATACGCAAATAAGTTGATAAATATGTATGTAAAAATTGGACCTTATAAAAAACAGAGGATGATGTATAAATTAAGGGGGAAGGAATTGTAACGTTCTAATTCAAAACCTAAGTGACAAATGTAACTTTGTAAATGATTATGAGTGTCATGTGACAAACTCATTTTATATTTTTGAATATTAATATAAAACTCCAATTGGTCGTGGCTAAAGCCAAGATGCTGGAAGATGAAGGACTCATGTGTTCACCCAACATAGAGAGAGGGAAGGATATTTGTAAATAGACGATTAAGCTTCCCTAACTCTATGCTTATTTAACTCTAAGTGAACTCAAGTTATAAAGATTTAGTTAAATATTAATGCTTCAATCAGTGCTTTAGTTAAAGCATCAATTAAACTATTAATGATCAACATTCAGTTAAGTAAAGAAAAGCTCAGTGTTCATCAATCAACAAGATTTAGTTAATAGTGATTAACTACACGATTAAAGAAAGATGGAATAGTTAAATAAACTATTTACACTTTAGTTAGACTAATAGAAGACACTTAAGTTAATTAAAAAATTGTGTTGTTTGAATATCAAATTATCAGAATTCGTGTTATGGTCGTCTTTTCAAAACTGGACGAATTGGTTGAACAACCCAGAGATTTGTGGTTTGTATATTATCCTTATTAAATGGATCTTGTGTATAATGAGATCCTCATAGAGTTGAGAACTAATCCGAAGAAGAGGATGATCCTTGGAAGAATTTTTTTCTTGGAGAAGAACATTCACTCTAGGTTGCATTGGATCCAGTTTCTCCACACATAGATTCACTAAATTTGCAAAGAGATCAAGACCGAGTGACTCTAGTAATCTCTATAAGAAAGAAGAGATCCAGAGGGAGCACATAAAACAATAAAGATATGTACTTCCATTTTTTTATTATATGTTATTTAGATCTATTTTCTTTTGAATGTTTTCATTACAGTTATATAGAGATTCATATTCCTGAGGGTTAGGAATTGTGGGAAAATATGTTGATTATATTTCCTTTATTGGCAAATAATAGAAGTCATAAGATATGAATATAGAGCTGCACGATTGTTTCATAAGATATGAATATAGTGCTACAAGATTGTTTCATAAGATATGAATATAAAGCATGCATGATCGTTTCACAAGATATGAATATAGAGCTACATGATTGTTTAATAAGATATGAATATAAAGCATGCATGAATGTTTCATAAGATATGAATATAGAGCTGCATGATTGTTTCATAAAGATATGAATATAGAGTTGCATGATTATTCATGAATGTTGGGTTCTATGATTATTTTATTATCATGTGCTTTATAAAATCAAATTTTATTTTATTACAATCTACATTCCTGGGATTAGGAATGATGTTATGGTATGAACATGATTAAAAGCATATGTTTCAATCTTTCTATTTATTAGTAAATAGAAAACTCATGTTAAGAAGAATAAGGGGTTGCTTAAATCTTCATGAGATATAAATATAAGAATGATATAGAATTGCAAAACATTACATGAAATATGAATGTGGTTATGTCAAAACATTGATTGAATGTGTACATAAATATATGAACCACTGTAAATACATTGAAGTATTCATGTGATTAAAATTCATGAGATATGGTTATATTGAAACATTGGTTAAAATGTTTTGCATGTCAGTATGTGTTATTTGTCATTTTATTGAAATGACTAGATTATGCAAGGTTGCTAATAACTTGATTGAATTTGTCTTGTAGGGAAAAACTATATGCCCTGATCTACAAGTAAAAATTACATGTATTGAATGAAGAGTATTTTTTATTAATGATCCTAAAAGAGAAATGGATGTTGTGAAACAAGAAGCTTCTGGTAGCATATCAGGAGGTTCTTATGTATTAGGAAGAAGTCGGAATAGAATATCTAATCCTATTTTGAGAGATGTTAAGACTCTTGAAGATAATCAAATTATCTTATTTACATTCATGTGTCAAGAAGAGATACATACATAGATGAGCATGGAGTCTTCGTGATGGAGGACCAAAATTATGATTCTCACATCCTGATGGTGAGAGGAAGTAGATAGATTCGCTAGCTCCTGAAGAAACAGTAAAACTGGTTGATGTATCTTTTGTTAAGAGGAGACCTGCATGATGCTCATATTCAGAACGAAGTTGAGAACCGTATTCATGAATCTTGTTATAATTCTTATGATTAGTGGTGTGGTAGTCACCAGACAAATAATTTCCTTAGTTAACAAAAATGTGCAGTAAAAGAGCCTAAAGAGTTTCAGTATGAGGGACTATAAATCCATGACCACACATATGAAAGTTTATAATTCATATTTCTATTTGGAGGATATAGAGTCAATTGAGATGCATTTGGTTAGTTACAAGTCCCAAGATCGATTACATGCTTTGCAGTCTGTACATAAACATGTACAAAGCATGTGTTGTAGTACCTACTTGGTACAAGTGTATGTGGACTCAGTTATGTCTTGGTTAGTGAAATAGAATTTCAAAGATATATGAAATTTGACTAGTACAGTGATCGAGGAAATATCACATGTTTTTCTCTAGATAGAGAATTTTGAAAAGTAGTAAAGCTTTGTGAATTTTCTAGTCAGTTATATCCGAGACATGGTACATATCCACATATGAGTAGAATTTCCAATATTCTTACTAAGCCTATGTCTGGGACAAGCTTGGTATAGTACATAAAAACTCTTGCAATTGAAGAGGGAGTATTGATGTGTCTTCATAGGAGAAAACATATAAAGTCCCCACCATTTAGTCATGGTACATGACTCGAGAACCCAAGGGTTGTGATACGTTGTGGAGAGAATCCACATGAGCAGAGATGTGGTCAAAGTCTAAGAGACTATTGATACTCTAGAAGAGTTATAATCTGAACTGTAAGAGAACATTTAAACCTATCGGAGAGGTAATTGGGGTACTGCAGTATAAAGAGAAGAATCACTGAGAAAGTGATCAAGCCTTGAAGAACATCACAGAGAATGGAAAGCTCACATAAAACTTCTCCAGATAGCAAAAGATTCAAGAATTCAATAAATGTTAAAGATTGAAAGAAAAGATGAGACTTTCTTTCTACATGATGTTACCCATTTGTTGTATAATGTTGTATATGATGGATTTAAAATCCATGGTTTCCATTTTTTAGAAACTATATTATGGATCAGATCCAGATGATGCTACTATGTGTAACTTGTTGGTTGGTATTTGAGCAGACCTGTTTTTTTATTCTTACTACTAAGCATATGTTTGACTACCTTCGAGGTACATTAGAATAGGCTCTTTATTGTATTTTGATACATGGAAGACCTATTATATGATTGTGATATCCAACTATTGTTTTAGCCTGAGATAAGTGATGTAAATTGCGGCTAGCACTACAAAAGCTAAGCGTATTGTGTCTAGTACTACAGAAGCAAATGTGTTTTGCAGATAGTACTACATGCTGAGGAGTAGTGTATCTTGGGAAGCCACCAACTAGGGTGAAATACTTGATTCTACAATTATTAGGTGTTAATAGTCAAGCTTTCCAAAAAACCCTTATGTGTTATGATAAAACACATTGAGATGAATTTTTTCTCCATCGGATTCATGGTCATGTAAAATGAAACTTCAGTACATAGCTACTAATGAGCAGATTGCAAATTTGTAGACAAGCTGTTGTTGGTGACGAAGTTGAGTTACTTCCGAGATAAGCTTGGTATGACAGGAAATTCCTGGTAGAGCAGAGAATTCCTCCCTTTTTGAGAGGGAGTGTTAAATGTACATCATTAGGAGTCATTGTCCATGAGACTTGTGTTGTATCAAGCCTGAAACTTATCTTGTATTAAGTTCTGAAACCTATCCATGAGACTTGTGTTGTATCAAGTCCGGAACTTATGTCATATTAAGTTAAGATCTTGTTTGTATCAAGCTAGGATGTTGAGGTCATGAGGGATTATTGTACTATTATCTTATGTTGTATTAAGATCAGGATCTTATGTTGTATTAAGCTCAAGACCTTGTTTTGTATCAAGGTCAAAGACTTGTGTTGTATCAAGTATGAAACTTATGTTGTATTAAGTTCATGAGTCGTGTGGTGTATCAAGACTGGTATTGTGTTGTATAAAGACCATATGAATTGTTTCGTATCAAGTCATGATGATATACTATGTGGTGTATTGCTAGTCATGGTCACTAGGTGCTATAAGTTTCCTTTAGGGATTAGCTGCCCCTAGAGTGATTTACTTTAGCATACGACTATATGACCCGGGGTAATACATATGATCATAGGTAAGGAACAATTATTTTGAGTATAATATGATATGATAGATGATTAAACATAGACCATATAGTAAGAATTTTTTTCACTGGATTTTCCCCTTTCCAAAGAAATCGACGAATTTCCTTGCATATGTCGTCCATGACAACTACAAGAGTTAACATGATAAAACATGGAAACATGGGAAAAGAGGATAGAATAGATTTAATAAGAGTAATATTACTATATAAATTGATCTATCAAATCCCCCATGCCTAAAATTTAGATTCGATCTTTTGAATGAATCCTTCCCAAACAGATGTTATGTTTATCTTTAAGGATATTGGGACACCCAAGTACTTGAAATAGGACCAAATGATTTGGATGTTAAACCCCAGATTCTAGATATCGAATGAGGAATCCTTGGTGGAAATCCCAACTATATATATTCCTCTTCCCAACATTAACTAATCATCCAGAAGCACCCATAAAGGAATCAAGGTTGGAATTAAATTCGAGGATGTTTGTTTCCGAGGAACTACCTGATGAAATTAGGTCGTCGGTGAATTGGGTCTGATTTGCGGCCTTGAACCCTTTAGCAATAATAATCCCTGTTATATCTCCTTCTTCTCTTTTTTTGTTCAGCTACCTTCTCAGAGTTTCAACCACTATAATATAGAGGAAAGGGTAAAAAGGGAACCCCTACCTCAACCCCCTAGAATCTTGGAAAAAAGAGGTAGGCCTACCATTTACCAGTGGAGAAATCCAAGTTTTCCCAATGCATGCCTTTATCCATCTAAGAAATATAGGATAGAACCCAAATTTCTCGTGGACTGAGAAAATACAATCGTGCCGCACCCTATCAAAGCCATTGGCCAAATCCAGTTTTATAACCATGCCCTTTTCCTTCCTTGAGAAACTGGACTGGATGACTTCTTGGATGATGATTATATTATTAATTATTTTCCTTCTAGCAATGAATCCTCCTTGGTTTTCTGAAATAATTTTTTGATGAATCTTATTGATCCTATTTGCCAATATTTTGTAAGATTAATTGCATAAGGAAGTGGGCCTAGATCTAGAAATAGAAATTGGGTGAGTTTCTTTAGGAATAATAACTATAAAGGAATAAGAGTTTTTTGTATCCCCCTATTATATCCCTACCTCATGTATTATTTAGCATTTTACAGAGGTCATTGTTTATGAGGTTCTAGCATGCTTTAAAGAAGTTTATAGGGAAACCATCAAGCCTAGGAGAATTGTCTAGATGAAAACTACAAATAGTTGTCAAAACCTCTTTTGTTTCAATTGAGATTTCTTGAATATTATTTTATTCATAATAAATTAACATGGGAATTCCCTCACACATTTCATCACTTTCATTTGGGCCAGCATTTCCATTCTCAGTATCATATTTTTTAATAAGGATTAGGATTATTCTTTTATATCACTTGAATCGAGATATGATTTCCAATTTCATCTCTTAGTTCTTTGATTACATTGAACCTTAAGAGATCCTTGAATAGGTTGTGAAGAAAGTTGTATTCCTATCTCTTGCTTTCAACCACAAGATCCTAAACTTCATATGCCATTCTTCCTCTTATTTGTAAGCTATATTTTGGATCTTTTGATTAAGCTCATGATCCCATTGAAGGACTCTGTAATTCTGATATGCTCCATGTCCTTTTGGAGAGAAACCGAGGAATCTTAACCCATCTTCCTTTCTTGTCCTAGATCTTTATAATTAACCTTTGCCAAGTATTTTAGAGAAACCTTGACCCTTCTGAGCTTTGCTTCCCAAATATAACAAGGGGAAATATAGATGAAGGAACCCTGGGATTGACTAATAGTTTAAATAGATTCTTTATTTTGTAGCCTTGAAGAGCTATCTAAAAGAAATATCAGATGTCTTCTCCATACATAATATCCTAACATTTTGGAATATCGTCTCTTGTGCAATGATTATAGTTTTTGATCTCCCAAAGGAAAACATATAATGCTTCAACTAAACAAAATTGTGTCCATCAACAAATAATTGCATAAATATTCACTTAGTTAGGTCATAGCGGAGTTCTTCAAGACTATGTAAGTGTCTGCAAAATTTGGACACTAATTTGTAAACATTGTCAACTCAGTTGTTCATGGTTTCAATATGGAATTTTCTATCAATTTTATGCTTCTTTTCTAATACTTTATCACAATATTAAACTATTACAAATAGGTAATCCACTTCTTATGGTGTGCATTCTCGATATTGCTCCATGTCTAGAGCAATGGAGAGGCTTATGGCCATTTTCATGACAAACTCTTTTTCAAATAAATAAAATTTTCATTGCTAAGTAACACGACTTGAACAAAGAATATATTTCATGATAACACGCTAAGTAATCCATACCAATGCCTAAAATATTTTTGGAGTGATGTGATATGGGTATCTATTTTTGCATCAAACTTTCCATCGAGATTGAAAACTCCTAATTTGAGAAGTTTAATGCAACTCTTTTTATGTATAAATGTTATTCTTTCTATAAATATAGAATAATGGTACATAAATTCTGTGTGTGTGTGTGTGTGTGTTAACAACCACCTCAAGCTAAGACCAATAGGGGAAAAAAACATAGTTAATACTAAGACCAATGGGAAAAATATTCTAGTTAATCAAACTCTCACATGGAGGGAAACAAAACTAAATAACCCTAAAGTGCCATTAATCCAAAGACAAGTAAACACAAATAATTATAATAAACATGCCAACTAGAGAAATCAATATGTTAAATCGGGTTTCCTTTTGGAATTATGTTTTTATTATACGTATTGTATTATTATTATTCCTTTTTATCCAACCCCCATCTTATCCTAAGCCATCATCAGTAGGTCCCACACCCAATACTAATGCCCCTAGTACTAATGCAATAAGTGATGGAGGGAATTACATGGGGTGGGGAGGTGGGGTGGCCAAGAGGGTGGTGATATATGTCCCTAGGATTTGTCCCCCATCCATCATTATGAGCTAAGGATGGGACAAAAAGGGTGTCCATCCATCATTTCCCTACTTGGGTTCGTTAGGTCGATTTGGTTCAAATATGGACAAAGGATGGTCCAAAACATGTCAAATTACGAGACTTATAGTCCTTCACCATTCTTGATGTTCACAATCGACTCATCATACCCTATGTTTCTTTTGAGGCCATGAGAAGATCTAAAGTGAGTCAAATTAGTCAATAAGTAGTCCTACAAGGGGTTTCTCTACTCATGGTATAGGGCATATGTGTTGGTCCAGTAGTCCATAAGATCATATAGATGCACCAATCTCATTTCCACATTTTTCACATATACTTGGATTTGTGGATACATATGGGTACATAGTATCGATATGTAATGCCATGTTATGTGCAGTGTTATACATTGGTGAATAAACAATCATTTCTTATTTACCAATGTTGACACAAAATATATACCCTAATACAATGCCATGTTGTGTGAAATTCCACATAGCTTCTTGTCAATATTTGAGCAAATATGAAGATACTTGAACTTTAAAACTTTTGATAAACAAATAAAGTGCATGTAGATCTCATAAAACAATTCAAATACACAAAATTATTCAATCCATAAGACAGATGATGTACCCTGGGAAAACCCTCCAAATCTGGAGGATGAAAAACCCAACAAAAAATCCTTTAAGTATGATAGATAATGGAAGAGAATGATTTTACAACACTTGCAGATTGCTTGATAAGAGATATATAAGCAACACTAGAGAATAGAGATCATTCGAAATATTGTCATAGCCTTGACAAGTGCATAACACTCTAATAACAAGCTTATTCAGTCATACAATGAGAGGTAGAAAATGGTTGCATGAATTTTGGGTGCTGTGAGCATTGTGTGCACTCTCCACACATTACCTATCGCTCCTTCCTTGACTTGGTGCCAATTTTTCACCCTGTAATTATCTCCCACAGTAAATATATGCACCCTCCATTAATTCACTTGTGTTAACTACCTCTAACTAAGTGCTAACTGATTAAACTCAATTAAACTGAACTGAGTTGAACGTGAACTGATTATCTAATTGCTTGACCATTAGTTAGGATTTTAATTGAATGTCTTTAGTGCTTCACAATCAATGCCATCCATAACAACCACTTTGCATAAATCAAGGAGTATATTCCTTAATTAATTGAAACTTGTTTTCCACAACTTAGACTTAACTGATGTCTGTACAATTCGAGTTCACTCGAGGTCTGACATGGACAATTAGAATCCTTACTATATCTATGTGATCATCTAATTTATCATGAATTAATTTATGCATGGTCCATGAGTGTTTAATTAATTAATCATCTTTATCATATCATAGTTAGAAGAATTTTCTCCAACCTATGATCATATGTATTACCTCGGGTCATATATATGCTAAATTAAATCACTCTAGGGGTAGCTAATCCCTAAAGGATACTTATAAAAGTTGATGAACATGACTAGCCATACATCACATAGTATACCCTTATGACTTGATACAATGCAAGTCATATGGTATTGATACAACACAAGACCAGTCTTGATACAACACAAGACTCTTGAACTTAATACAACATAAGTTCCAGACTTGATACAACACAATTATCTAACCTTGATACAACATAAGGTCCTGATCTTAATACAACATAAGATCCATATATTAATACAACATAAGATCATAGTATAGGCATCTCTCATGACCTCAACATCTTAGCTTGATACACCACAAGCTCTTAACTTAATACAACATAAGTTCCAAACATTATACAACACAAGTCTCATGGAGAGGTTTTTGAACTTAATACAACATAAGTTTCAGACTTGATACAACATAAGTTTCATGGAGAATGACTCATGATGATATAAATTTAATATTTATAACCCAAAACTCCTATCCCATTCCATACCTTCCCATAATGGAATGGAATTATCCAATGTGCATTTTTCTTTTAAGAAACCAATATGATCAAGCCTAAAGATCTTTGGAATAATACAATTCACATGTAGGGATAAGGCCCTAGATGAAATCATGTATGATACATTTAGTAATGTTATCGAACTTAGTGGTTAACTCGAGGTCTGTAAGTTTTAAAATGAACATAATTAAACCCTTGTTGATGTGAATCCTCAATGATTGTGACATAAAAAATACCTATATACCAAGAGTAGGTCAAATCCCACAAAATCCCATGTGGCTTTACAAAATTCACATGGGTAGCTATCAAGGCCTAGAGACTTGTCATCATCCATTAATTTCAAGGTCCTCGACAACTCATCTAAAGTCAAAACATATTTGGAAATATTTTAGTAGTGATTTGTCAATAAACATTGGACTACGTTGATTCATGTTTTTATGACCACCTTCCTTTTTTCTATCATCCCTTGAATTTGTAACATTATCTTGGAATGATTCACAAACCCACTTTTGATATATGGCTAGGCTATTATTCTCTTTCAATGATTTTTTAGGCTTTAATATACTCCTATGCTTCGTTTGAGGGTAGGGATTTAAATAAGGCCATGTTTGGTTTGTCTCCCTTCTTTACCTATTGTAGTCCAAAATAGCTTGGATTTAAGCTCTTATATTTCTATAAACGTAATCAATTTTGAGAAAGTGTCTCAAGTTTACCTCTCTAGTTTGGATTTATTCATTGAAGGATTTTAATTGTAGTTTCATAAACATGTTCCATCTCCTCCTTTTTCTCTTTATTATTTCTTCTAACCTTTGTTAGCTAGACCTGGATCCTCAGAGGAAAGAATTTACCCATTTAATAGTGCCTTCCCACTAGGATATCTAGCATTTGTCACCCTTAGGTTTAGGCATAAAATTCATTGAATGTTTGATGGATTCAATATGTAATGGTTACTTCGAGTAAGTTGTGTCTAACATGGATCGTGTATATTGAATCCTTGTCTTAGTTAGACCCTATGATATCAAAAAAGTAATAAGTTAGAGTTCAAGGAGTGTGATCTCACCCTAAACTTGCACTAACATTATTCCTTTATCTTTAAAGAATAAATTATGTTATGAGTGTGATTTATTACCTATTTTCTCATCTGTTGTCAATAGGGGGGGATCTTTAATAATGTAACATAGGCTTTCACATATAAAATAGGTGTTAGGGATATTGATGTCTTGTATTGTTTGAAGTATGAATCTCCCATTCCCCCAAATAAACATGTATTATTTTATCTCCTTGGAGATATCAACCCTAAGAATAACAATTTTTAGGGGACTACACTTAAATAATCTCATAGGTTCATGACAAATAAAATTGTTAGTTTCCATAGAAATGTGCTCCATGAAGTCCCAAATCAACAAGGGAATCCCAAGGAAGTATACCTACAATAGGTATAATACTTTAGAAGCTTCATCATCCATAAAAATTCCATGTCATTTAGTAAGGGCAACTAGGGTATTTTGACAAATCCATGGAATGTGAGAAATCACTTCATGACAATGGTTTTCTTCAAAGGAAGTTCAATGTATTGCCCATCCAAATCCACCCATAAAATTCTCAAGACTCCTTCACCCAAGCTTTAATAACTACCTCAAGTAGGATGTGACACACAAAATACGCTAATAGTATGTGCTTGTCTAAACTATCACAAACATCAACATATTTAAAATCATAAGTATTGACAACAAATTCATTAAGAGGATTTCATTACCTCATTGGCAACCTTCAATATGAACTTTTGTGAGGCTTTTAGTAACACTATTTTAAACATATCTTTGATTTCTTGCCCATTATGTATTCCTAAAATGAAAGAAAAAAGTAACAAGATGGTTGTAATGTCAACCCCTTGTTTCCTTATAAAAGGATTGAAAATTTATGACCTTTTTCTTGTGTGAACATAATGTTATCCCAAAATAATAAATATAAAAATAAGATTTAATGATTCGGCCTAAACCAATAAATTACAATGTAATATGCAAACACATCAAGAACCTTATCCTTAGGGCTCTACCATTTCTCTTCATACAATTAGTACAACATTACGAATCATCCTCTATTTCTTTCAAGTTCATCTAAGAGTAAATCGAGCATGTTATATGTATAAACTTTAACAACTATGTGTAGATACTCTAAACATGGTTAAGCATTTGCAACATACATTTAGGGTGAGGAGTGAGGATTTCTAGACTATTGGCAATGGCAAGGGTGTATGGAGTAAGCATTTCTATATTTTTCTCTTCCTTCGGATTTTTATTAGGTATACACAAGCCTTCTTATTTTATAAAATATTTTTGTGAGAATATAACATGGTTTTATTTTCTCATAGTCTTTATTTTCTCATAGTTATAATAGTGGATTTATTTTCTCATTTTTATTAGGTATATACAAGCCTTCTTATTTTATAAAATATTTTTGTGAGGATATAACATGGCTTTATTTTCTCATAGTTATAATAGTAGATTTATTTTCTCATAGTTATAGTAGTGGATATATAATTAGTTGAATTCAAAAGATGTTAACATTTATGTAGATGCTTTTAACTGTGTGCAAAAGCAATGTTAACGTACATTTTAGCACAACTTAAATATATAATTAGTTGAATTCAAAAGATGTTAACATTTATGTAGATACCTTTAACTATGTGCAAAAGCAATGTTACCGTACATTTTAGCACAAGTTAAAACGTTTTATTTTTTCTTAAAAAACATTATTTTTGGAAAATGTGCATATGATCAACATTGTAAGTTCATCCCACTTTTAATTTTTTCAATGGGTTGTTGAATCTTCGAACTTGCCAAAATATTATATGGGATGTTTAGTGATATATCTTTCCCCCTATGTGTATGTTCACCCTTATAGGTTTTGAAGGGTTGGCTTTTACTCGTCTTCTTTGGTTGTTAGGGTATTTAAACACTTAGATCTTAGTTAAGATAAATTTCATCTAAATTATGTGTGTTTACGTTAAGTGTTTTTTTTAGTGTATGTTTCTAAATATATAATTTTATAGTCACAATTATGTTCTAGGCATAAAATGATCATGTGGCTCATTCCATTCTCGATACTAATAGTGATTGATTTGTGGCTTAGCACCCAATTGGTCCATAATATTTATTTAAAGAGCACGGAGTGTCATTTGCTAATGATTGATTGTGGGGTATTAATATCTAAACTATTTTCCTTTTGCCTCAAGTGACCAAGGCTAGCTAAGGTCATGGAAGGTTTCCCTATTTGTTGACTTTAACCACGTAATACACTAGTGTATTGATCTTTAATTTGTTTGTGTGATAGGTTGCCTTAAGGTATCAACATGTGCGAGTATACCATGTTTTAACGAACATGGTATCAAAACCCATCTTAAGGCCCATTCTTGTAGTTTATCAAGATCTTGAATTGTTGTTGTTGTGTGCATAAAAGGACTTCTATATTCTAGTGTTTTTTATAATTTATGGGTCAAGAGCACCATTTCACCATGTCTGCAACATTTTTGTCAATTAAAAACCTTTTCACTTCACGCAATAAGGTTTATGTTTCCCAAGAAACAACCATTTATATCGGAATTAGATGTATATAGTTTCATATCATTTTTTTCTTTCTAAATATCTTTCATTTTGTTGTAATATTTCATTTCTAGTTTTTATGTTTATATCCCCAAGTTGCTCCCTTTTAAATATATGTTTGCTACTTGTCATGTGCCTTGTGCAAGTTCAACAATTTAGAAATAGGGCAAAAAAAAATTGCATAGGATATTTAGTGAAACTTATGTACCTGACTAACTCCCCCTTACGGAAGAAATCTGTGAGGGGAGCACCATTGGATCTCACATCCAATGGCTCTAATATCACAAGCTCACTCTCGAAGGGGGAGTCTATCAGGTGCATAAGTTTCATCTACTCTTTTCCTTGCAACTTGTGTGATCTCATCAAATCAAAGTCCTATTGTAGTTTTTTGAGAGAAAAACCAAGTTTTTTTTAGATAAGCACAAATTTTGAGGCTCTTAAAAAATCTTTCTTTCATTTCTAACATTTGTTACATATTTTGCATTAGCTCACTTGGTTGAAAGTGACTTTATTAAAATAGAGGTCATAAATTCAAGTCCTTTTTTAAAGGCACTTTTCAAAAAAGTATGTGCAATGTTAAGTCAAAACATAATTTTATTGTGAAATCATTTAACTTAAATTATTAAATGCATCACTTACAAAGTAACTTTACTGTTATTTTTTAATTTACTTTTTATCTGCAATTTTGAATTTGTGATGAAACTCCTGCAATAAACAATGAGAATGCATGATATAGCAGAAATAATGGATCACATAAGAGATTTTATTAATCGCAGGCCACTTTGAGTGGGAAACCTCCTTTGATCAAGCTCAATACAAAATAACCCTTCAATGCCTTCATCAGCCTCAACACATACTTGCATACTAAGTCTAATCTAAACAACTATTACTTCCCATGAATATGGGATAATGCAACATATTAACTAGATGACTTAACAACTATTACTTACTCCCCATGAATGTGGGATAATACAACATACTAATGGTACGAATTACAAAGCATATGTGTCCGACAGAATATACTAACAAAATAAAGAGGAGGGTTGACACGGGTTCTTAACATCCCCTCCCTCTTAGAAAATCTTTGTCCTCAAATCTTTAGATGTGGAAACTATTGTTGAATCTAAAGGAGTGGTTCCCATGTAGCATCCTCTGGTTGCATGGTGCGCCACTGAATTAAGACCTTTGTGATGGACCCAGAGCAAAGCTGACGAATGCGCTTATTGAGGATGGCCTCCGGTACCAAAATGAGGGATCCTTCCTATCCAGTTCTGGTAAAATAACTTGTGCTCTGATGTTGGTGCCAATCACTTTCTTGAGACAAGAGACATGAAAGACTGGGTGAATGCGAGAAGAAGGAGGAAGTTCCAATTTATAAGCAACAAACCCAATATTATGAAGAACTTTATATGGCCCATAGAAATTTGGAGCCAACTTCTGATTCCCTTTGAGTTTCAGGGAGTATTGCTTGCAAGGTTGTAAAACCATATCACCGACCTAAAAGGTGCGCTCAGAACAGTGTTGATCAACCTGTTGTTTCATGCAATTTCTTGCCATGTGAAGACTGTCCTGCATAATGTGAAGAATCTTATCGTGGTTTCGAAGAACCATGCCAACTTCCTGGATTGGTGAACTATTGGGGGTGTATGGAAGGAGCACTGGCGGGGCCTGACCATAAATTGCATCATATGGAGACATGTTAGATGCATTATGGCAGGAAGTATTGTACCACCATTCAGCAAGAGGGAGCCACTTTTCCCATTGATGTTGTTGTTCATAGGGGAAGCAACGAAGATAAGTTTCCGAACATTTGTTGGTGACTTCAGTCTGAACATATGTTTGTGGGTGATATCCTAAACTCATATTTTGGTGCCAGTGAGGCGAAAGAGTTCGGTCCAAAAATGACTTGTGAAAGTTGCGTCGCGGTCTGAGACAATGGAAGAAGGGATTCCATGAAGACGGAATATTTGGTCCATGAAAATTTGTGCGATAGAGGAGGCGGGATATGGATGGCTGAGAGCACAAAAATGACTATATTTGGAGATCTGATCAACCACAACCAAGATTACGGTCTTCCCTCCATATTTAGGGAGCCCTTCAATGAAATCCATTAAAATATCTGTCCAAATCCTTGTAGGGATGAGCAACGTTTCAAGCAAGCCAGGGAGGAGTGTAGTTTCACCCTTGTGGCGATGACAGGTATCACATTCGGAAACCATCTGTTGAATTTCTTGTTTCATTCCCTTCCAAAAGAAGTTACGTCATTCCCGATGATACGTTTTGAGGAACCCAGAGTGCCCTGCCAATGGAAAAACATGGAGTTCATAGAAGACATCCTGGTGAAGATCTGTGCTCTGGGAAAGCACCAGACAACCCTTGTATCTCATAGAAGAACCATCCCAAGATTAATGTGGTACAACAAAAGGATTATTGGCCAACTGTTGGATGATTTTAGATAAGGAAGAGTCATTGACATAGCCTTGTTTAACATATTGTAACCAATTTGGAATAGGCATAGAAATAGCTGAAAGAGAAGCATGGTCATCAAATGTGCGGGAAAGAGAATCTACCACAAGATTGTCAACCCTTCTTGTAAGTGATCTCATAGTCATAACCCATGAGTTTTCTAACCCATTTCTGTTGTGTTGGGGATGACACCCATTGTTCTAGGAAATATTTCAGACTCTGGTGATCATTCTTGATGTAGAAATGATTCCCTAAGAGGTATGGGCACCACTTTTGTACTGCATGCAAAATAGCCATCATTTCCTTCTCATATGTAGAGGCAGATAAATTCTTACCAGAAAGGGATTTGCTGGTGAACGCAATGGGATGTTCACCTTGGAGGAAGACAACACCAACTCCATTGTTGCAAGAATCACTCTCAATAGTGAAGGGCATGGAAATCAGGCATAGCTAGAACTGGTGTGGTACACATAGCTTGTTTCAGTTTCTCAAATGCACACTCAGCAGCAGGTGTCCATGCAAAAGCATCGTTTTTCACTAGAGTTGTTAATGGAGCTGCAATATTCCTATAATCCTTAACAAATTTGTGGTAGTATCCAGTCAGTCCCAAAAACCCACGAAGGCTCTTCAGGGTCTAAGGATGCAGCCAATTTTTCATGGCATCTATTTTGGTAGGATCGACGCGAACCCCTTGTACTAAAAAAATATGCCCGAGATACTCTACTTCCTTTTGCCCAAAACAAATTTATACTGTTTGGCATAGTGATGATGATCACAGAAAAGTTGTAGTATAAGATCCAAATGTTGGAGATGCTCAGCCCATGTTTTACTATAGATGCAGATATCGTCAAAGAAGACCAGAACGAAGTTTCACAAGTAGGGCTGGAATATTTTATTCATCAATGCTTGGAACGTGTAAAGAGCATTTGTGAGGCCAAATGGCATGACCAAAAATTCATAGTGGCCATCATGTGTGCGGAAAGATGTTTTAGGGATATTATCCTCATGAACCCGAATTTGGTAATACTCAGAACGAAGATCCAACTTGGAGAAAAAAATGAGCACATTGAGCTCATCCAGAAGCTCATCAACAACATGAATCAGAAACTTATCCTTGATTTTGATGTGATTAAGTGCTCAAAATTCGATGCAGAGGCGCCATGACCCATCTTTTGTTTGGACAAGAAGAACTGATGAAGAGAAGGAACTAGTGCTAGGGAGAATAACACCCTGCTTCAGTAAGCCACGAACAAGCATCTCAATCTATGTCTTGTGGTGAAATGGGTAGCGATAGGGCCTAATGTTGGGAGGGACACTTCCAGGAAGGAGCGGAATACGATGGTCCTCTGGTATGGAAGGTGGAAATCCCATTGGCTCATCAAACACGCATGCATATCGATCCAAAATTTGTTGTAGATCCAATGGAGTAGTTGAGACTGCTGAAGGTTGCATCTGAATGAAATGTAGCTGAGAAATGACACCATGTGAAATATTCTTAAGAATATTTTCCATGCGATGTGAACTGATGATGCTGAGAGACCCTGGTTGTAAGCCCCGCAATGTGTTTTTTTTACCATTGATTGAAAACTGCATCCAAAGTTCAACAAAATCCCATAAAATGGGTCCAAGTGTGTGTAACCATTGAGCGCCCAAAATCACATTACATCCGCCTAAGGGCAAGGAAAACATGTCAGAGTGCAAGTTATAATCCCCCATAGAGATTCGCACATTCCGACACTTACCTTTGCAAGGTAAGGTGCCCCCATTGGAAATCATGACTTCAAAGCTGGAGCAAGGATGGACAAAACAATCAGCATGTTTGGCGATCCTGGCGTCAATGAAGTTATGAGTGCTACAAGAATCAAAGAGTATTGTAAGAGGGAGTTTTTTGAAGAAACCTATGATCTGCATGGTTTGTGGGGTGGTGACTTTGGCTAATGCATGGAGAGATATCTCTGGTTGGTCCTCTTGAGCAAGCAAGTCAACAAGCAGTTGTTGAATGTCACCCTCGGCATCTACTGGGACCTGAGCATCATAAAAAATTTCAGGTGTAGGAGGAGAATCCACATCCAAGAGATAGATCTTTTTATCAGCACATCGATGTCCCCAGGTGAATTTCTCGTCACAATTATAACAAAGCATTTTTCTCGACGTTCCCGCATTTCTGCTTTAGAAAAATGCTTGATAGGAGTGGTTCTAGGAGCTAGCGAAATTTGGGGTATTTGGGGAACCATATTTATGAATGGAACAAGAGTGGATTTGGAGCGTTGTTGAGCCCTGATCTTGACCTCTCCTAGCTTAGCCAACCCTACGGCTTCCATCATTGTGTTGCAGCAGAACATTTTAACCTCAAATCGAATTGCATCCTTCATACCACTGATAAAACAACTTAGGTAGAATGCATCAAGAAATCCTTCGGTGTGATTGGCCAGTTTCTCAAATTCTGTCTTATTCTCCCTCACAGTTCCAGTTTGGCGAAGTTTGGTGAGTGCACCTGTGAAGTCAACGAAAGCACTAGGGCTAAATCGTTGCAAAAGGAGTTGGCAAAAATCTGTCTAATTTGGATCTACATGAGCCTTGATGTACCAACGAAACCATTGAAGGGCTTCATGTTCCAAATGAAAGGATGCAAGTGGAACTTTATTAACATCAAAAGTGTTAGACTGAAATATTGCTCTTCCCTATAAATCCATCCAGTTGGACCATCACCATTGAAGTGAGGAAAATCCAGCTTTGACCCACAAAAGTCGCTAGAGGAAGAGAACCCAATGTCTGCAAAAGACTCAGGCTGTCGGTGGTTGTTCATGGGTGAATGTTGAATATGGAGGCCGAGAAATTTTTGATCTATATCTGCGAGTTTGGACTTGATGGCGGCAAGTTCTTCTTCCATTTTGTTATTTGCTCTGGCATGGGTGACAACCATAAGCAGTTTTTTTTTTAAATGGGTAGAAAAACAAAAAGAATTTTAGAAAAGGAAAATTTTGATTTTGAAAAACTTGGGGGGTAGGGGGGGGGNGGAAACATTTTCAGAGACGGACAATGAATCAGAAATGAGAAACAAACACCGTGGCAAAATTTGAAGGCAATTGGGTGAGAATCGGAGAAGTTATGGAAAACCCTAAAAATAGACAAATGTGGAATTTCAGGCTTCAGGAAGTGGAATTTGGTATAGGGTCCTCAAGGAAGGAATATGAAGAATGGAATCTACACTTTATCAACTGTAAATGGATATGGACCCCAAGTATGTTCGGCTTCCTAAAGGTTCATGAGATTCACTTATCCACCAATGTTGTCTAACGGCTTGCATATTGGGGCAATACCCCTCACTCCATGGCTCAGGTAAAACTGATAATTGCTTTGCCACAAACGACAACTCTTGGTTTACCTCACAGGTGGGAACTAATCAATCAAGTAGGGGTCAGTGCCCTTTTCGCTTGGCAGGTCCTCTCAATGGCCAACTACTTTGGGGTTCATGTGGTACTCCTCACAATGAGTTTTAGGGATATTCCTAGGTACTTCCCATAGTTAAGTGAATAATTTTTAGTCCCTGATCTGAATGAATAATACCGCTACAAGAAGAAGAACTACTGCAATGATCATAGCGCTAGGAAGCACTGCAAAAGAAAAAAAATGGTAGAAATTCCACCCAACGAGCCCAAGAAAATGCTCTGATACCAGATGTGATGAACCTCCTGCAATAAACAATGAGAATGTATGATATAACAGAAATAATGGATCACATAAGAGATTTTATTAATCGCAGACCACTTCGAGGGGGAAACCTCCTTTGAGAAAGTTCAATACAAAAGAATTCTTCGATGCCTTCATTAGCCTCAACACATACTTATATACTAAGTCTAATCTAAAAAACTATTACTCCCCATGAATGTGGGATAATGCAACATGTTAACTAGACGACTTAACAACTATTACTTACTCCCCATGAATGTGGGATAATACAACATACTAGTGGGACGACTTACAAATCATATGCGTCCGACAAAATATACGAACAAAATAAAGAGGAGGGTTGACACGGGTTCTTAACAAAATTATAAAGTAACTCACCTACATCATAAAATTAGCTTATTTGTAAAAGTAAACTTATAGGCCCGGAGTTAAAGAAGGAAGGGAATTGTCTTTTCTACACATCTACATCGTGCACGCATCACAACATGGACCAACCTCTACCTACAACATGGAACATTGTTTATTTAATTCCTTTCGTTGAAGGTGGCATAATTTTGAATTTTGAATTCTCTTTTCAGTGCCTTTTTTTTACATTCTATTTTTTAGGGTCATTTCCATATGCAAAATCAGTTTATTCTTTTGAATCCATACTACCTACATATTTTTAGTATGGTTAATCCTAGTGATATATTATTTACTAGTTTAAACTACTTATGAAAATTTTGTATAGACGATTCACTTAAAAGTAGAGAACTTTCCCAAGATACATTGGAAATATAAATTACCCCTCATAATCCATTAAAGAGATCCAAATGGGATAATACAAATGACACAGTATGTGGATTAATAAAAATTTCCATCTCAAGTGATCTATGCTTTCGCCTTTAAGGAATTGAATAATCAAATGCGGCTTGGCATGTGCTAGGAATTTTGTTTGGTAAACATAATGAAATTCGATCCCATCAACCCAAAGTCCAATTGATTGATTTAAATCCCAATGATTTCACTTGAATTGAATAATATTTATCTAGGTTTAAAACACTTATACTTTTACTTGAACAATGTAAGATAACAAAGAAGGATGACCAACTTATATATGCTACTTTTATGATCCATATTTATGTGAGAACTATTAGGATTAATTAATCCTCCCTTTACCCACATAAGTCTATTTGATTCATTTAACCTAGCTTAGGAGGTCATCATCACCCACCAATGCATGTGGGACACACCTAAGGGTCATCTGCCACTTACTGCACCTGATTGCATAAGTTTGGGATCCCTAGAGACTAATCCCTACATTATAGGATCCCACTCTGATTTCCACCAACAACCACCTTCAGTTGGTTGTGGTAGGTAATTAGTCATGATCAGTTACAATTAGTTAGATCACAATCAGTTATATTAGTGTCGGTTTTCATGATTCATCGGAGCATAGGCACCTTTATTCACCTACCCTCACCTACCATCATCATTTAATAGATTGTAGACTGATTTAGTTATCCGGAGTTAACTAGTTAGCTCTAGCTGTGATTATTTCCACTCCGAGTTAGCTAACCAGTCAGTTTGAGTTGGTGAATTCAATTCTTACCCACAGTTTTTGAATTCTATTTATTTTTCTACCATTGTATTACTGATTAATTAATGAAAATTAATGTTATGATAATCTAAAAAATACTTGTTCGATTTGTGTGAAAAAAATTATAAAACTATTGTTCAGTTTACATTGATTTGATAATTCCACGACATACTTCTTTTCAGATAACTCTCATTTTGGCTTGTAGATCTATGGTTCATGAAATTTAACATGGTATCAGAGCCTATGTTTAAGACACCAGCAAACCTTAGAAACCTCCATGTTTGCACCAAAAGCAGTTGAGTTTCCACATAATTCCTGGAATCATTGCATTGCTCCCTCTGGATTCTATCAATAAAATTATATCCAAGTGTGACGAACTCTGAAAAAGTGCACATTTCGAGGTGGAAAGGTTTGAACTAATAAATATTTGCAAATTGAAGTTTCTTTTGCAGTTATTTTGTAGGTACCTATGTATCTCTTGAAGATATTGTTGATCAACATACCGTGAAATGGAGAATCCATCTCCTCTATCACCTAGAATCCTTACACCCTTCAACTACATTGATTGGAGAGAAGATATGCAAATAACCATGCACAACAAAGGATTGTTTAGGATGAAAATGGGAAGAGAAGTTGAGCCCGAGAAGTATGTTCAGAAATCCAAGTTTCTGAATAGGCTAGATGAATCCTTCAGCTCGATGTGCATCCACATCTCCAGGGAGTTGTTGTTCCACCTAGAGGGAGTCGAAACTCCGAAGGAAGTATGGGACAAGATTGAATCTTTTTTTGGAAAACAAGATTATCTTAGAGGCCATATTTTGGAGAATGATCTCATTTCACTCCAACCCAGCATATTCAAGACATTTCAACAGTTCTTCTTGAAATACAAATCCCTAGTATTACAATGCAAGCAATGTGGGATAGAGAGGAAGGATGAACAACTTGTACTATCGATTCTAAGAAAGCTTGGCCTAGAATTCTCAGGCTTTGTATCCACATTCCACTCTGAAATATTTTCCATCCCAAATTGGAAAATGCCTTCTCTAGATGCATTTGCAGATTCATTGATCTATGAGCAAGACAAATTGATTCAAATGGGAGTGCTCAATGCCTCCAAGAATCGGTCCCTCTTAGCTGGAGACTCTCGGAAAGCATAAGCTAAAGGAAATAAAAAATGGAAGGAGAATAAAAAATGTTGATTCGAAGTCAAAGGAGAAGCATAACTCTTTTGATGGAGCCCCAGGCTCCAAGAAGAACAAGAATAAGAAATTTGAGAAAGCTAAGTGCTCCTGTTGTATGAGAGGTTTTCATCTAGAGAGCCAATGCATGAAGAAAACCATTGATCAACTGGAAAATATCCTTGAATAGAACAATATTTCCCTTCCACAAGGCACAAATAAATCTAAAAATGGACACTAGACAGAAGGTTGCATGAGAGGTTCCATGCCTTGAAAGCAAGCTTCACTCAATCAAAGGTTTATTTGATTGATTTAGGAGCATCCAATCATATGGTTGCTTCCAAGGAATCCTTGACCTCTCTGGATCTCTCAGGAGGACCTATAATTCATATAGGGCATGATTCATAGATCCCAGTTGTTTGAAGACGTTCCATTAAAATGGAGCATGGAAAATTCCAAAATGTTCTCTATGTTCCCTCTCTTGCAGCAAATTTGTTATCTATTTATTAGATGCCTCGTATAGGCTCTCCCAACAGAGTTACATTCGATGCTGACACAGTAGAAATCACTGAAAAATCTATTGGAAATATTATAGTGAAAGGGTTTTCTAATAATGCCTACAAGGCATATAAGTTTTCCCATTTCCTTCCTACTTCATATCCGAAAGCCTTGCTGACTCATGCAAATAACACAAGCAAGTTGCGGCATAAAAGGTTTGGTCATCTGATCTTCAAGTATCTCCAACAACTACACAATGAAAAATTGGTTGAGGGTTTTCCTCTCATTAAATCATTAGAAGGAGTATGTCATGGTTTCTTGGTAGGGAAGCATCCAGAGAAAAGATATGAGGTTGGGAAGGCAAAAAGAGCTACCTCCACACTAGCTCTAATACAAAGTTATGTCTTAGGACCAATGCCTACAGCTTCAATGAATGGATCTAGATATTTTATGACCTCCATTGATGATTGTTCATGGTATTTCTAGGTATACTTTCTGAAGCAAAAGTCTGAGGTATTCGATACTTTCAAAGACTTTGAAGCCTTAGCTGAGAACAAACTTGGGAAGAACATCATATCCATGAGATCTGACAATGGAGGTGAGTATGTCAAAATATATTTTCAATAGTTATGTGTATATGAAGGCATTTGAATGGAACACTCAATTCCATACAGAAACATAATGGTGTGGCTGAGAGGAAAAATAGATCCTTGAAGGAGATGGAAACTTGCCTTCTCAAAGCAAAAGATATTCCTCCTTACTTATGGGTTGAAGCTATTAATTATGCATCATATATCCAGAATAGGGTGCCTCACAAATCAGTGATTAGGGACACTCCTTTCAAAGCACTATTGGGTCATAAGCCCATTGTCTCGCACTTGAGAGCTTTTGGCTCCAAAGCTTGGGCCAAAATCCCCATTGATAAGAGAAAATATTTCCAAGCCCAGAGTTGTGAATGCATAATGTTAGGATATGTTAAGGATGCTAAGGCATATAAATTGATGGAACTTGAAACCAAAAGGCGCTTCATAGTGCGTAGTGTGCAATTTTAAGAAGATCAGTTGCATGATCCACCACAATCTGAAGCAGAAGAAGGTATAAACACTCTTTCATTTCCATTTGATGATGATGCATTGTCTAATGTTTCAGATTCAGAATATGAGGAACAAGATCAGCATGATCTTGATGTTGAGTTTGGACCTCAAGAGATTCTAGATGAATATCCATCTCCTATTCCAAATCAGAGGCCTAAATGGGCCCAAAAGCTCATTGAAGTAGCTGGAAATGTTGTTGGGAATCTAGAAAATAGAATAAGAACAAGGTCCCATTATCAGAATGAACATGTTGCAATATCCCATACAGTTTCGCTACCTTCATAATGGTGCAACAAACTTCCAGAGAGATGCTACATGATGGTAAGGACTGATCAACAATTGGGCTCACTGAAGAACAAATTGGATCATGCCACTCTTCCTCCAGAAAGAAGAGATAAGGGCAACATTCATCATATCAAAAGAGGATGGAAAGTTTCACATGCATAGTCCCAAGATACTGATGCACAAAAGAACCAATATTCTGCATTACTGCTCCACAAAGTTGTAGATTGCAGAAATTTTTTCACAAGTTTTTTCTTGAAGATAATTTTTTTCTCTCAAGTATGGAAGCTTGTTTCCTAATTACCTGCTTATTTTGAGGGGAGGTGGGGGGTCCCATGAGGTTTTCCCCATTTTCATTGTTTATTAAGCAGTGTTTTATTTAATTTGGATTGTATGGGTGAATTTTTGCCTAGTTTTCAAGGCCCAAATTGTCCAAAATTAGGATTAAGGGGGGGTGTTAGGAACAATTAATCCTCCCTTTACCCACATAAGTCTATTAGATTCATTTAGCCTAGCTTAGGAGATTATCATCACCCACTAGTGAATGGGGGACACACCTAAGGGTTATCTTCCACTGACTACACATGATTACATAAGTTTAGGAGCCCTAGGGACCAATCCCTACATTGTAGGAGCCCACTATGAGTGCCACTAGCAGTCACCTTTAGTTGGACGTGGCAGGTAATTATTCATGCTCAGTTATGCTTTAGTTATAATCAGTTAGATCACAAACAATTAGATTAGCACCAATTTTCATGATTCATGGGAGTATAAGCGCCTTTATTCACCTACCCTCACCTACCATCATCAGTTAACTAATTGCAGACTGATTTAGTTATCCAGAGTTAACTAGTGAACTCCAGTTGTGATTTTTTCCACTCTGAGCTAGCTAACCAGTTAGTTTGAGTTGGTGAATTCGAATCTTATCCATAGTATTCGAATTCTATTTATTGAACTACCATTGCATTACTTATTAACTAATGAAGATTAATGTTATGATAATCTGAGCAATACTTGTCTTATTTGGGTGAAATTTATGTCATGAACCCGTTGTTAAGTTTACAATGATTTGATAATTCCACTGCATACTTCTTTTCAGATAGCTCTCATTTTGGCTTGTAGATCTATGGTTCATGAAATTTAACAAGAACGGAATGAAAGAACAAATATAACATCATAAACATAGACATATTGTAATGAAGGCTGAGATACCACAAACATGTATTCTACTAAATGGCAGAAATAGAACGGGATGTAAGTAAAACAACTAGAATGGTGGTAGCTATCTCTGAGAAGAGATGTGGCTGCTACGCTCATTTGTGTCAAGATGAATACAAAATGAGGCCAAAAGGGACTATTTATAATAAGAATGAGGGAGAGAACCCCAAAATTCCAAAACATAACCCTAGAAGATGAATCATCATAAATTTTGCGGCCCCAAGGTGGTTAGTTAAACAGTCAACCTCCTGGGGTCATAACTTTTGCATACGATCTCTGATTTGGGCGCTCGATGGACCGTTGGAAAGGTATATCTGGGATTTACATGTTTCAACTAGGGCAAAATGAATTTCATTGGAAAAAATCCCCCCCCCCCCACTCTCTGACCCCCACCCCCCCAAATATCCAAAAAACGTAGTCTAGGGCCTCAAAACGGCCCCAAAAGTTTGGGACCCAGAAAACTGTAGAAAAATAACTAGGAAATTGCCAAAATGGACAGTTGTTTTGAGCCAATGGAATAGTGGGTGGCCACCAATATCCATCTATATCATTTTATTAAGATTGTCATTAAATTTTATGTTTTGTATTTGTTTTTCACTCCACTAGAGAAGCAGTTATCAGTTAAGGGGGTACTAATAAAATGCCATGTTTTGAAGCCTTTTTTTATTCTTTGATTAGAGATCAAGATAAGATCTTACTTCTTGGGGTGATCAACAACATTTTAAGCACATATAACAAAGACTTTGTAGCATAATAATAAGTACAATAATCCTAGAGAGAAACATCCTTGCAACAGTCTCAACCAACTCCTACTCCCAATGGTAATAAATCAACTAATTTGAAATGCAAGAAGAATACGAGACATTGTAATTTTTGTAGGTGGTTTGGCCATTTGGATTCTAAATGCCTCAAGGAAATGGAAGACTTAGAAGTAGTTAATATCAACCTTGATACTACTTATAGCTCTTATTTTGATGGATATGCACTTTCTACTTATGGTATTGATATTAAATGCAACATATGTTGCTTCTATTGAGAAACCTATTTATTCATGAGCATCTTATCATATGGCTAAGGATAAATCCATTTCTATTCTCTTAATGAATGTAACCCCAAGCAAATATTTGATGGTAATGATATATATCTTAGTGTTGTAGGGTATGGAATGATTGAGCTAGATGATGGTCATTTTAATGATGTTTTATGTATTCCAATTCTTTCCTAAAACCTTGGTGGTCATTTTAATGATGTTTAATGTATTCTAATTATTTATTAAAACCTTCTATCAATATATCAAATCACTCGTTTAGATGGAAGTAAAAGAATAGAAAGTTTCACCTCACCAACATGTAATCAATGATTTAAAAGATCCTAAGCATGTCGTACCAAGTGATATTTTTTATGATATTACCAAGTTGTATAGATTTCACAACTTTGGGTCGTCTTATTATTCATCCCTTCCATCATTTTTAATTATTTATAGGGATGACTTGAGCAAGCCTTGGAATGAGAAATTTGGTAATCTAAACTATTATTCATTGCAACAACTATGTAATCAAAATATGGTGTTTGTTCTTCCTCTCATCTAATGTATAGATCCTGTTTGTTCTGGTTGTGTACTCACCAAACATCATCAAGGCAATTTTAACAAACTTGCATCTTAGCACACCTCAACCCCTTTGTAGCTTGTTCAAAGTTATTTGTGTGGTCTACTTCCTTCTACTTATTTCTTTAAGTTTAAGTACTTTTTAACTTTCATTGAAGACTTATTTAGACACACTTAGGTTTATTTATTAAAACCTAAGATTGAAGTTTTTGACATTTTTTGGCCTACAAGACCCTTGTAGAAAAACAATTTAGATATCAAATTCAAAAGTAGAACAGATAATGGAAGTGAATATGTTAACAACAAATTTATAATTTATTGCATTGCACAAGGTGTTCATATGCAACATATTGTTCTATATACACCACAACAAAATGGTGTTGATGAGATAAAGAATCACACATTAAAGAAATAGTGACTTGTATGACTTGTGTGATTCAATCTAAGGGATTAAGTACTCATTTTTTGGTAGAAGTAATTAATTGTGCCAATTTCATAGTTAATTGCACTCCCACAAAGGATTTAACATATATAACTCTAGAAGAAGCATGGAGTAAAATTAGACCAATTGCAATTCATTTTCATGTGCTTGGTAGTGAAGCACATGGGCTCACGTTTCTTATGAGAAAAGGAAAGCATTATAGCCTTGATATAAGAAGTGTATTTTGTTGGGTATTCTGAAAATGTAAAAGGTTATAGACTTATTCAACATTATTCCAATGAAATTATTAATAAGAGAGATGTTAAGTTTGATGAAAGACTCTCAACCTACAAGCATAATTCATTGTGTGTGTCATCTTTAATGAGTGTAACATCTTCTATTCCCAGACTTTTTGTTAGTGCTCATATTTTGGTTTCTTCTTCAAATCATAGCATTGAGGATGAAAATACACTCCATCTTCTCACCTTCCTCCAGTTATGTCCATTAAAAATGAACATGCACTAGCACCATATATTCCTAGATGGGTTTACACAACACGATAAATGGTTGGTGATATTGTCGATGATCCTTCAGATTAACAGTGTACATGTTCACAATTCCACCAAGCTTCCTCCTTTTTGGTTCAAGTTTCAGAGACTCGTGATCCAAATACATTTGCAGAAGTTTCTAGCCATCTAGATTGTGACACAACAATGAATGAAGAATATTTTTCCATAATGGTGAATGATACTTGGGAGATTAGACCTCTTCAAAAATAAAGAGGACTTGTCAAATGTAAATGGGTGTATAGAACTAAGTATGCATTAGATGAAAGTATTGAGACACATAAGGCAGTGTTAGTTTCCAACATATTTTCTTGAGTAGAAGGGATTGAATATATTAAAACACACCCCCCCCCCAGATCTAAAATGAATTTTATATGCCTTGTTTTATCCCTTTCCACTTCTTATAAATCAGAGGTCTATCTGATCCGAATTTACAGGGCATATGGTCTAAATTTGGATCTATGAGTCATAAAAGCATTAAATGGAGAGGCCACCCTCTCTCAGTCATCATAAAAGCAATGGAGAGGCCACCCTCTCTCAGTCATCATAAAAGCAATGGAGAGGCCACCCTCTCTCATCCATGGTAATTGACAACCCATGGTTTTGTTCCATGGTATGGATTCAAGGCACATTGCACCTCTCTCATCCATGGTATTTCATAACCCATGGTTTTGACCCATGGTATTGCCCCAAGGCACATTGTAATAATGTTATAAAAAGGCTCTATGCCTTCTCAATAAAGCATTGAAGGATTTCTGGCATCCTAACTTGTTTTTATTATATTATTATTGGGTTTTGGTTTTGAGTGTCTTTCTTAGTATGGTTTGAGAGGTGAGGCTCAAAGAACCCTCTTTGAGCCTCACCCCTCCATGTGGCATATTTACTCTATGGTTATCTATGTGACTTTATGCATCAAATGTTAACAATTTGCAGGTTTACTCTCCTCCTCTCTCAGCATCCAATCCCTGGATCAGTGGTATCATACCAGGTATGCTCTCCATGGGAATAAGGGTTTGAGCATAGTTCGGGTTCAAAGATCTGCAGAGATTTCCAACCTCCTTTTGGCACACTCGGAGTCCATTGTTGGGCCATACACTGTAAGCATCATAGTTGGTCCTCAGGCAATACAGGATATCTAAGTTGCAATAGGAAGTTCCATGATCTCTACAACATCCGATTTTGCTTTACAAACCCTTGGCATCATTTGTGGCCCTCTACAAAATTCAAACGGATGTTGCAACTTGCACAGATAGTTTCAGAGGCCCTTCCATAGCTCATTGGAAATATATTTTCGTCATCAAAATGGGTATTTTTCGGTTTTTCATTTACCTTCTTGGTTTGTGACATATGCGTGTTTGAAGCAACCTATATTTGTACACAGTGCGACCTCACGTACAGAAACTTCAAACACGTACCAAGGACTCTACAGAGCTTATCAGAGGCTCCCCCATAACTCATTGGAAAGATATTTTCGTTAGCGAAAATGGGTATTCCGCGGTTTTTCATTTGGATCTCTGGTTTGAGAGATATAATCAATTGAAGCAACATATGTTATAAGCAACCTTTTGTGACATATGCATGTTTGAAGCAACCTATATCTGTACACAGTGTGACCTCACGTACAAAAACTTCAAACACGTACCACATACTCTACAAATCTTATCAGAGGCTCTCCCATAGCTCATTGGAAATATATTTTCGTTAGCGAAAATGGGTATTTCGTGGTTTTTCATTTGGATCTCTAGTTTTGAGAGATATCATCGATTGAAGCAACTAGTGCGCGTGCATCCCTTGAGATTCAGCAACCATTTTCTCACTCCCTGGGCCACCACAGAGAAAATATGTTATATGGATGGAAAGGTCTCTTCAAGATCTCCAATGGGTCTTCAACGGAATTCAATTTCATCACCTGCATCAGAAGCTATGAATGGATTTGCAGCGAGACATCAACTTCACCAAATACCATTTTTGGACTTTTATGAAATCCTATTGTAATCATGGTTATGGGTTAACCACACAAAACCCATGGTTATGGGTCAACCACATAAAACCCACAGTTATGCATTGTAATCATTGTTAGGGGAAAATCACACAAAACCCACAGTTATGGTTATGGGTCAACCACACAAAACCCATGGTTATGGGTTAACCACAGAAAACCCTTCTCTTCATTGGCAAGTGACACATTGTAATCACGGGTCTCTTTTTAGCATGAAATGATGGGGACCATCATTTCATAAGGGGGGGAGAATGATCCGAATTTACGAAGCATATGGTCTAAATTTGGATCTATGAGTCATAAAAGCATTAAATGGAGAGGCCACCCTCTCTCAATCATCATAAAAACAATGGAGAGGCCACCCTCTCTCATCCATGGTAATTGACAACCCATGGCACATTGTGATAATGTTATAAAAAGACTCTATGCCTTCTCAATAAAGCATTGAAGGATTTCTGGCATCCTAACTTGTTTTTATTATATCATTATTGGGTTTTGGTTTTGAGTGTCTTTCTTAGTACGGTTTGAGAGGTGAGGCTCAAAGAACCCTCTTTGACCCTCACCCCTCCACGTGGCATATTTACTCTATGGTTATCTATGTGACTTTATGCATCAAATGTTAACAATTTGCAAGTTTACTCTCCTCCTCTCTCGGCATCCAATCCTTCCGGGTCTCATCCCCCAAGATCCGGATCACTGTCTAATGGGTATTAAAATTGCATTTTTCCATGGGGATTTGGAAGACAAAATACATGGAACAACCTCCTCACTATGCTCCAAATGGCTCTAGGCTTGTTTTATTTCTTAATAAATCTCTCTATGGTCTTAAACAAGCTCCTTGGGATTGGTATGCTAACATTAATAGCTTTCTTCTTAACCCCAACTTTTCTAGATGTCATTTTGACCCTGGTATTTATACCAAGAAAGTGGGTAACCATATAATCATACTTGTTATTTATGTCGATGAATTTATTCTCATTAGAAATGAGCACAACCTTTTAACCCATGTGAAATCCAACATTAAGAAGAAATTTGAAATGACAGACTTAGGACAATTGTATCATTTTCTTGGCCTCCAAGTCTTGCAAACCAAGGAAGGAATTCCCCTTTTATAGTCTAAGTATGCATGTGACCTTCTTCGCCACTTTCACATGGAATATTATAATCTGTCCCCATCTCACTTCCAATATGGAGTCAAACTTGTTTCCACCCATACTACACCCGAAGTAGATTTCACTGCATACTATTATTTTTTTGGTAATTTGCACTTAACTCGTAATTGTTTTGATATTTCCTTTGTCGTTGGTCTTGCAATTGCCCAATACAAGAAAACACCCCATGAGAGCCATTGGACAACATTAAAAAGGATACATCGGTATATCTATGGCAAAATTTAGTTTGGTATACATTATCTAGTTCAGGGGGGACTCAATTCAAGAAGCCTTATGGCTTTAACAAATCCTCTTAGAATTTGGATTCTAGCAATAACATCTAACCACACTTTCATGTGACAATTAGAGTATCATGAGGATCACCAAATATCCAATGCAATATCAATACAATAAACATATTGAGAGACACATGCACTTCACCAAATAAATTCTTCATGATCGCATTCTCAAAAAGTATTTTAACAAAGTATTTTATAGATGATCAAGTTGCAAACATTTTCACAAAGTATTTTATAGAAGTGAAATTTTCCAAACTTCAATATATGTTAAGAGTTTGGGAAATTGAAATTGAGGATAGCCTCTAATACATCCTCCATTCTCCTATTATGTCACCTTTGTAAATCCTTCAATCATATCCCAAGTTGTTCTTAAAGGATTGTGGGGGGGGGGGGCATGTTAGGATNAGCTAGTTAAGATCAACTTGTATAAATTGTCTTTAGATAAAGTGTGTTTCTTTATTGTGCATTTGTAATTATCTAATCCAATGGTCACGATTATGTTATATACATAAAGTGATCCAACGGTTCATCGTCTCCTCAATACTATTACTAACAACTTTTGATCTGCAACTTTACACCCAATTGGTCCATGATATTCATTTAAATAGCATGGAGATTTTTTGTTGATGATCAATTGTGAGAGATTAATTTGTAAACCATTTTCATTTTGCATTTATATATTGCCTCAATTGGTCACATTGGTTGGGGTCATTGATTGTTTCCCTCTTTGAGAAATTTAACCATGTAGTACATTGGTGTATTGATCTTTGATATGTTTGTGTGAGAAGATTCCTTAAGGTGTTCAAGATGTGAGGATATACTGTGTTTATTAAATCGAGGTTGAAAATTTTTCTACTTCCAAGCATGCTTTCATCCTTCCCAAGGTCAACTTAGGCCCAATCCCAACTTCTATTAATATGTGTAATTATCTTATTCAATATTTCCTAATTTTTCCTCCTATGACCTTCCAACTCGCACAAAGAACTTTTGGATCTACTCACCCAACTAGAATGCATCTATAAACACAATTGTAGTGTGGTAGAGAATATTTTTTGTTGACTAGATAAAAAATGCATCTTAACCCAAAATTCTAATAAGTATCGAGATGGATCAAAACAAATAAAGTTGTAATTATATCACTGCTTAAAATACCCATCCTAAATATCCATCCTTCGTATGAATCTATATTGGTTTAGTGTATCATTGTTTTATAATAATTATGGTCTCTTTTGTATAGATTTTTCTATTATTATGGCCACCTATCTTTAAATTTTTTAAACTTAATTTTTTTTTTCAATTTAGTTTATTAATGTGACAAACGTGGCATATCTACTTAGTTTATAAACGCACCTCACTACTCTTGATACAATGAAATAAAAAATATTAAATATATATTTTTTACAATCATTAATATATAATACAATACATTACAAACTCTAGAATGAAAATACTATTATGTTTTTTTATAAATTAACTCTTATACAATTTTTATTTACACATCATTAAGTTTTTTTTGCAAATATTTTTTTAAATTCTATTTTGTAACATAAATTATTAGTTACCTAAGAATCAATGCCTTTGACATGAAAGTTAACTTTAACATTGAAAAGTTAATGTTTGCAAATATTTTTTTAAATTCTACTTTGTAACATAAATTATTAGTTACCTAAGAATCAATGCCTTTAACATGAAAGTTAACTTTAACATTGAAAAGTTAATGTTTACAAGTTCAAAGTTGACATAAAGTTGACTTTATTCAACAACAATCCTTTCCCTTTGGAATTAATTTAACAATAGTTAAAGTTAATGTTAATATTTACATTATATTATATTTTTATTATTATAAAGTCTAACTTTAAAAGTTAAAATGGGATCCCTATTTTAGAGTGTTGACGGAGGATTTAGACCCACTTGACTTCAAAATGATATAGAATTTGGGATGGTTTCGTTGTTCACCATACTTAACGATTTACTATGACACAATCAACCCTTTATACAAAGCACTAAGCACAACACGGTTACATATCAACTGTTCATTATTTTGTGATTTCTAGTAAGAAAGATTTGTAGATATTCCCTTTTACAACTTATAAATCATATATGGATACTATGGTAATGTGGCACCACTATGTGTACTCTTTCTGATGAGAGTAAAGAAATACGTCAAATTAATTGAAAAAAAAATAGAAATTTAATTTTAAGGTAATGTGGTGCCAAGGAAGCACAACACAACTAACACCCCTCCCCTTACTAGTCTACTTGCATCTTAAAAGTACAAACCATATCTAAAAGGATAACATTTTCCATTTACACATACACCCTAACCACCTCGCCCCCTTCACCTCTCTCTACACAAACATGCATTCTTTTTATAAACTTATGCCATAAGAACCTATAAACACTACCTTGAAATCAATGAGTTCAAATTAGTTAGGGATTGATCATAATATTTCTTTTATCCTTTACTCGTAAGTGAGAATTAACAGTCAAACAAAATAAATGGGCCACGTCTTTTAATGAATATGCCAGTGATAACTTATATCTCTAGAAATGAAATTGCAGTATCAAAGGCTTTATCTTGGATGCACTAAGTCAATGTAGCATTGAAGGAACATTGCTTCGAACAATTAATGTATTGAATATGTTTCTTTTGTATATGTTTATGCCTTTGGAGGGCAATGAGGGTATGAGTAACATTATTACTATGTCAAAATAACCACCTAAAGGATAGTGGTTCATATATAGGTATAACAACGAAAACGGTGTCCAATGTAAAAAAACAAAAAACAAAAAAGAACCAAAAAACATATATACCCATACATCACTCTTCCTTTTCTTCATCATCCTCAGTCTATTTTAAATCACTCTCCATTTTCTCTGTCAACCCCATTCTCTTTTAAATGGGAAGTTATTGCACATTACTTTAGTCTCCATCCACAAATCATCATAGAGAGCCTCTTCCTAATTTCTTTGTATCAAAATTGATAGGTTACTTTTCACTTTATTGTTGAAACTTTGTGAAAATCTAATATTTTAACTAGAACAAATTGGTTGTAGCATCGTTAGCATCGCAATTTGCATTAAATATTTATTTGGTTTCATTAGGGGATCAATTAGCATTGGACCCCAACCTATATTTTCTAATAAGAACCAACTTGTCAAAATATACCTACTTGCATTAAGCATTTACTTAGGTTATTTTAGGGGATCAAACTATCACTGGACCCTACATATCACTTTGGCAAGGAAACAAATATATTTGATTATATAGTTTATTTATATATACATAGTTTCCTTGAATTCAAGGTAAACTACAATATATATTTATATATTACACTTCTCTCTTGTGATATGAGTTTATATGTTGCACTTCTCCTTTGCAATATGTATTGCATTTGTGGATAGTGATTTGCTAGAAGTGATGCACACCTTTGAAGCTTAGGCAAATCTTGGATTACAACCATGTTTTTGCAATATCTCAACGTAACTACCTACATATTGTCCTTTGGATTGATAAAATTTCACCAACATGAAATAATGATTGGACCTAAACAAAATTTAGTGATGTTCAACTACATTTTAAAGACTTTTAAATATGAAACATACACAAACAGTCTTTCACCAATATTAATGCATAATTATTTTAATTCATCATTTAGTCAAGTTTATGTCTATTGCTACATTACTTTTTTAATGAAACTTCAAATGCCAAAATTACTTAATTCCTAAAATGGCACTAAAAACCCCTCTATTATCATGAACATGGAATTATCAGAATAATAAAATAAAAACCCCTCCATTATCATGAATATGGTAATATAAGAATAATAAAATAAATTTGAATAACTTCATATATGAGAAACCCAAAAAAGGCATTAAAATACAAGAACCACAAGATGATAGAATTAGAGTGAAGAGGGGAAAATCTAGAGGACTTAACTATGTATACTAAAGAGGAATAATACACTTTTTAGAGGTGATATTCCTAAGTGGCAAACAATCAATCTATATTAATGGTTAGCCTTAAGAAACTACATTCTGAAGAAAAAAAATATAGAGGATAAGGAGTGGAATTTGACATTTTATAAAACAATGTTTGGATTTTAAAATGTATTTGACAGATTATCATAGATTTAGCACTTTAAAAGTTAAAAAGATGGATTTAATGAAACTATTGGTTTGATGTTAATATTTCCCACTAACCCATTATAATTTTAATAGTTGTACAACTACCTTGTAGTCTGTACTAGTTGTGGGCCAAATCTCTATAATGGAGTAGGTAAACTATAAAAATGAATGGGTAACATTTAAATGAAATGGTGGAAAATAGAGTTGGAAGTTGTGGATGGATATTATGGTGGAATGGTGAGCAATCAAATCAAGTCAATGATAAAATGATGGGCAACGCATTCTCGGATAAAATTCCAACAATGTTTGATGTACAACACAATCATTCTTGTATAAAATTCCAACCTTGTTTTTAAGATTATCTAGACTTCTTGTCTTAAAGGAATGACGTATTCTCTATCCAATCCTTCTTTCAAACCATATAGATAGAGATGGAGTTGAAACATTTATAGTGCTTGAGGGAATAATGACGGCTATTATTTCAACTTAGGAGAAAAAGAAGCAAAGACAATGAAAAAGAGGTGGGGAAATCATCTCCAATATAGGTGGGCCAATGGAGGCAGACAAAAGACTGTGGACCTTCCCTTCCTCTTATCTTCTATCTAATGAATAAAATATTTCCAAGTTAATCAGGTTAAGAATATTTGAAGCCATCGAATTGAATCGAGTTAGTTCAAGCAACCAATGATTTACAGACATATATCTCATGACCACTTCCTGACTACTTTGTTCAAGTCACAAAAAGGCATAAAGAGAGGATTGAATAGACAAGGGTCAGAGTTAATTTTCCATCCATACGAGGTTGCAGCTAAATTGATAGCTTGGTAAATATCATTAAACTTGGGGTCATTGGAACTTGGAATCCTACTTGCAAACTTGGGGTCATTATCTCCCTCTTCCTTTTGTTAAATAAACTCAAACAATGCATAAGATAAGAACATGGAGATGAAATAGGATTGAATGTATTATTGATGTTCATCAAAGTACATGAGATGATGTTGTATATATCTCTATCAACTTCTGTTATTAAAGTTAGGAACCATTCACAACTAATTTCTTAGTCAATCATAAATGGTTTATTTACGTATCATTTATAACTTGACTTATGTCATTTATGACCTGTGATATTATTACATAGTACATACTTAGGAAATAAACATTCCAATATCTAACACCTCTTAATGTTTATTTAATTTTCAGGGACTCCCAACATGTCTAGAATTTTTTCAAACTTGTCCTTACTAAGCGCTTTGGTGAAGATATCTACCACCTAATCATCGGACCTGCAATAGAGTCATATGTATCTCCTGCCCAATTCACATCTTTGAAACATGTCAGCATAGAATGATCATTTTTCTCCAAGACAACCAAATTGTGTGGTTCCTTTGATGTAAATAAGTACCCTCTTTGATTCATTCCAATGTGTTTCTTTGGGACAATTTAAAAACGATGAGAGCATGACAAGTACAAACATTGTGCCTTACCTGGTATTGGTCAGATAAATCAACCCTCCTACAAGTTGACCATAAAGCAACACATCAACTACATTAGACTTATCATCTTTGGAAAGTTTTGAAGTTTCCTCCATTGGCGTTTTACTAAGATTACAGTCTTCCATCCAAAAAAGTTAAAAACTCTAAAGCATAATTTGTTTGTGAGATAATAAAAAATTCTGGATTGTTGTCAAACTTCTATGCCCAAACAGTGAAGTAGTAAGCCTAAATCAGTTATTTTACATGTTTGCAAAGACTTTTTCTTCCCGTGTCAAGTCAATGCTTCTACCTGTAATGATCAAATCATCTACATAGACAACCATAATAACAATGTCTTCACCTTTTTCTTTAATATATAGATTAGAGTTAGACTCACTTCGCTCAAAACCTCTTGATTGAAGATACTTGATGATATTTTCATACCAAGCACAAGGGAGTTGTTTCAATCCATATAATTCCTTTACCAATTTACATACCATATTGTCTTCCTCTTCAATTGCAAATCCTTCTAGATGCTTCATATACACTTCTTGCAAATCTACATTTAAGAATGCAGTCTTTACGTCCATTTGATGTACCTACCAACCAAATTGTGTTGGAAGAGCTAACAACATTATGATTGTGATGAATTTAGCAATAGGAACAAATGTTTCTTTATAATCAATGCCTTATTTTTGTGCATATCCTTTGTCAACTAACCTGGCTTTATATCTGTCTACAATACCATCTGATTTAAACTTTGTGCAATATACCAATTTACAGCCTATTGGTCTCTTGTTCAAAGGTATCTCAACTAATGTCTACGTGCTATTTTTCATCAAAGCATCATACTCTACTACATGGCATCTCTACATTCTTGCTTTTTATTTGCATCATTAAAAGAAATTTGATTGTAAGTTTTCGCAGCGTCAATCATTAAGGCAAGATTTACCTATGGTGATTTAGACCTTTTTAATTTCTCACCATATTGGAGCTCATTTGATTTGGCACCTTGAAGAGTTTGATAAAACCATTTTGATATTTTTTTAAAAGAACTTCCCTTTGTCTAGGACTAACCATCTGTCTGAGGCTAATCCTCAAACTCTATTTTTTCTTTCTCCTATTTTGTTTTCTCCTCTCACTGTTTTCGTCAATATGTGATAGTAGTTTTGAGTGCAGGCTTAGTGAGAGAATCCTGCAAAACTTCAAATTTCCAGTCTGATGTATGCGTATGTGAAGGTCTTGCATCAAAAACTACTTCTCTATTTATAACAATATTTTCATTTGTTGAATCATATAATTCATATGCATTTGATTCAGTACTATAGCCAATAAAGATGTGCTTTCTACTTTTAGCTTCCAACTTATGTTTTTTAGCATCTAGAACATGAACATATGCCAAAAAACCAAAAACATTGGCATTGGTTACCTCTAGTTTTCATCTTGACCAAGCCTCAAATGGTGTCTTTCCACATACAACCTTAGTGGGACTCTTGTTCAACAAAATCAATTTTTTCTGAACTGCTTCGACCCAAAACTAATCATGGAATCGACATCCTTTTAGCAGGCACCTTGCCATTTCCAAAATAGACCTATTTTTTCGTCTCTACCACACCATTTGTTGAGGTGTTTTGGCCACATATGTTTGTCTTTGAATACCATGAGCATAGTAAAAATCACAAAAGTCATGAGATTCATATGCACCACCCCTATCACTCCATAATATTTGAATACAATGACCATTTTATTTTTCAACCATGGCCTTAAATTGTTGAAAAATAGAAAAGGCATCATACTTCATGGTCCAATACGAAGAGTCTACGAGTTGGTTATGACTGTGGGTCGCCTTTGTTATTTATTGGTAGTCCTAGAAAGCAACTATCAATCTACAAATATCATGCATCCTAATATGCAATATGCCAAGCACTTTAGGTAGTCTCGATTGGCTAGTCGACAGTCAGTATGTCAAGCAGGAAATACAGAAGCAATAAACCAAACACATTGTGAAGCAAAAATATCATTATAAGAGGCCATGAAAAAATAATTTGTGGTAGATTTTTGTGAAACAATTGTACTACTCTCAACAAAATGACTCTGATGTCTTCCTCCTCTACTTTTTCCTCTAAACTAACCTCTAGTTCTATTATTTTCAAACTAAAGTTTTCACTTAAGATAACATTCATCTCCATTGTGGTTATTCTTATTACAATAATTGCAATGTTTAATACTTTGAGAAATACCTGTCTGACATGAAGAATGTTGCCTCCATTTTTTACTTGAAGAATTGTGCCTCCAGTTTTGATTCCAATTATATCGTCCACCTCTACCTCATCTTTCACAATCTCATCATCTGTGCCTTCCTGTAAAATCCCTATATGGTTCTGCGAAGTCCTTTTTCTTAAGTATTTGTTCTTCATGTAGAAGCAACCTTATAGTTTTTTCAAATGTAGGGTTTTCCTTTCTAAAAGATACACAAAGTGATGTAACAAATTTCTCAAAGTACATGATGTTGTATATATCTCTATCGTGTTCCATTATGCAAGTTATGAACCATTCACAACTAATTTCCTAACTAAACACAAATGCTTTAATTGTGTATCATTTATAACTTGACATATGTCATTTATGACTTATGACATTATTACATAATACATACTTGATGTAGGAGCATCCTGCTCTCCATTCAAATTTCAAGCTAAATGTTGGATCGGGCTAGAAAGGATCTTCAATTCTGAATTGATGGTCTTTATTGTAATTAAAGCTACGTAAAATATGTGATTCTAGATGGGTGATGAGTCAGTTGAGTGAGTCACTAGGTGATTGATGAGTCATGTAAACATAACCCTCATATAATGGCAGTGAATCATAGGATAGGCTTAAGGGTTTGTTGTAATTAGGATTAGTTAGCAGAGTATGAGGATCTAAACCAGAATTGGTTCATGAATCATGTTGTGTATAAATATGTAAGCCTACAAGGCATAGAAGATAGAAGAATAGAAGACAAAGAGGATAGGAGTAGTAGAGATAGAGATACATAGGTCAATATGGCCTCTAGGGGACAAAGAAGAGGCCAATTAAAGATGTATCAGGCCTAATGAGATCAGAACGTGGGTTCTGAGACAAGTTTGTATGTATAATTTCAGTGTGTGAATGAAAAAGCCTATTTCGGCATAATCTTTGTATGTACTTATAATTCTGTTTGAATGTGTGGTTTCATGAAATTAATGCTTGATTAATTCTCTGTTAATAATTGATAAGCCCATGTCTAAATTAGGGCTTCTAAGAGGGAGAGGAACAGAGATTGATTGATCGATTCTCTGATCAATCGAATGAGAGATTTATAATCAATTGATATTTCAAAATAACCTGTTGCGGGTCTCTAGATCAACAATCGATCACTGTAAGGATCGATGATAAATAAGGTTTAAGTCTATGTAGGTGTCGAATGGTCGAGATGGTGGCTAAATGGATCTACGACTATGGTTGCATTTCACAAAGTTGAGTTGCAGACGAAATAAATAATATTCCTAAAATCTAATCACCCATACGCTTCAAGATCGTGTGGTAGAGATTAGAATTGACAAAAGATCAACAGTCAAGGGTCATTTCACTAGTGAAAGAGAGCAAAAGTTAAAAGGGTGTCAAATTTGCAAAATCAGAAGTGATCGTGGAAAAGTACCTCATTGATCGACGGCTGAGATTCTTATTGGAGAAGATCGACGGGGGACAACGATTTCACTGGGAGAACTAGCACAGTTGAAGAAAGTTTTCATGTGTGCAAAATCTAAATAAAATTCACCCTATGACATTTGGAGTCCACCGTCGATCTAGAATCTGACAATCATCAGCGATTTCGTTGATCCGACTAGCAACGCAGTTAAGAATAGAGGTCGGAAGCAGAATTTTAATGTAATCCGCTCTATAGTATTTTGGAGTCCGCCGTTGATTTGGATGGATCAAGATCCAACACTTGCGAAGAATACCGCTCGTCGAACTAGAGAGATGGCTAACTCTAGAATATGGATGTGGACAGATTATGAGATCCAGCTTTCGTTGATTTGTAGTCCGCTCTTTGAAAGAGCGTTGCTTGGGATTTGTCTGGGTTGGTTAGATTTAGTGGTTATGCTACATATAGAACCGACTAAATCCTGTGACAGTCCAGTTAAAGACTGTATACAGGGGAGCCTGGCATCAGAGTGATATCAGAGAAGAACAAGGATTTTGTGTAATGATTATCAGAGCAAAGAGTTAAATCAATTTCTGATTTCAATTCATTTTAAAATTGAAGACTAACAATTGTGTTGAGAAGGTTAGTCAGGTGAGAGTATTCAAAATTGATTTAAATTGCAGACAGAGGATGTGTGGTTTAAATTGATGTTAGCCACAGGAGAGTGCAGATGAAAAAGATCAGGAAGAGGATCTTTGAAGATAACATGTATCTTGGATAACTGTGAGAGAACAAGTTTGTTCCCGAAGAAGAAGATCTTTTGAAGATAGCAGTGGAGATATTTTCAGCCAACTGTACAAGTGAAAAGTCTGAAGGTATGGATTGTTTGATGTTTGTGTTTTGACTCTGATTATATGAATTTATTAGCGACAAAGAACAGAGAAGTTCTTAAGAAGAGGAAAGAGGAAGCAGTGGCAAAACCCAGAAATCCAACAGAGGTTGGACAAGAGAAGACTAGTACATGTTCTCAAAAGAGGAGTGGACCTACAGAAGCCAAGAAGAGAAAAGGAGATGCTCAAAAGGTTCTAGTGAGAGGACCAGAGATACCAAAGGACAAGCTCGAGGAGAGATAGCTTGTTGAGGTATAGTAGACAAGTATGGAGACTTGTTGAAAGTGAAGGCTTAGTTACAGTGCACAAGTGAACAGGATGAAGTTCACAAAAGAGGAGGAGGAGACAAAAACAATGACTAATGAAGGCCATTGCAGGGGTTCAAAGAAAAACCACAACAGAAGAAAGAAGAAAGAGAGTCAAGAAGGATGTAGCAAGGAATTGCTAGAGTTAGCAAGAGACATTTTGTGCTTTGAGAAGCATATGCAAGCTACTGAAGAAGAGAACCAGAGGTATGGTTGAGTCATGAAAAGGGAGGTAAGATGGCATTCACTATAGGTGAAGCTACAACAAAAGATGTTTGCTGAGATGAAGAAAGAACCTAGAGAAGTTGGATCTGAGATGAAGGTTTCATATTGTGAACCTAAACAGGGTCCTTTGCTTGGAGAGGATGATGAAGCAGAAAAAGAGAGACCAATTGAGAATCTCATGAATTCTGTAAGGAGTACAAATCAACTTATGGAGGAGATGACTTTGAGGCCGAATGAGACCAAAAGGTCTTATGTTTTTTAGACTGATGATTTGTTTGTGATTACAGGTTTTGTTGTGGATGATAGGCAGTCTTTTGAAACTATCTTAAAGCTTGATGAAGTCAAATATGATGAAGAAAGTCTCTCAAATGAAGAAAGGTCTGAAGTATTGAAGCAAAAGGAACTCATTGATGAGTTTCTTGATGGAAGAACACAATTGAAGATGATTTGAAGATGAAGGAAGAAAAAGAAATGTGCAAAGACATTTCTACATGGAAAAATCAGAATTACATTCTAATGAAGGAAAAAGTTGAAGAGTCACCTTGGACTGTCATGAAGTCTGAAGAAAAAGAAGATATGACAGCAGAACATCATTCTATTGCAATAAGAAATGATATGGTATCCTATGAAGAGTGTATACAGCTTATAGCTCAGACTGTTGGAGAAATAGGTGATGATGAAAGATTTATGTTGTGTGCAGGCCAACATAACAGGAGGATGTCAGAGAAAATATCAACAGGGACTTCAGAGTCTCATGTTTTTTAAACTAATTATCAGTGTATGACAACAGGTATTGAATAACACTTAGATGATGTGTCTATACAGGTTGTGAAGCATAGGATGGATGCTTTGAGCAAAATCAGAATTGGATCATTGACAGAAGAATATGTTCACTATTGTGAAGAAGAACATAAAATCATCTTAGAAAAAGATGGTGCAGGATAGGGACTAGCTGGAAGTCTTGTGAACTCTTGGGAGAGTTCAGATCAACAAAAGAATATGCTAATAAGAGGGTCAATGAGAGATAAAAATTTCAATATTTTTGAAATTAATGAATTGTGTATTTCTGCAAGAATAACATGTGATGAACCTTGTGAGGTTGTCCCATAGGTAAAAGAAGAAGAAGGAGAGTATCCATGTATTCTTGACATGACCAAAGCCAAAAGTTTGTTCTGGGATTAAAGGACGAGATGACATGGTCTCGTCGAGATAAACAAAAGAGGACACTTGCATATTTGGATAGTAGTGTTGCTGACAAACATGGGAAGAAATATGTCATGACACAGGAGGAGACTATATTGTCTCAAGGGAGTGATCAGTATATAAAGGAAATTGTTGTTGCAGAGTTGACTAATGAAGAAGAAGAAAATATTTCTAACCTCAGAAAATATGATGAAGAGTTAGAAATGTTAGAAGATTGGTTGATCAATCCAAGGATTAATAAAGATGACTACTTAATGCATGCAAGCATGGAAATGTTCAATGACAGCATTGGAAAAAAGCGGATAGCAGGTAAAACACTGAATTATTTTATAATTTAGTGGATTGCAACAAAGAGTCGAGAACAACAGTAGTTTCAAAAAAAGAAGCTGCAGGTATACTAGCCAAAGGATAGACTAGACATGGAGATTGCAGAACTAGGGATGCTGATGGTGAAAGTCTCTCAGAGAAGACATGAAGAAAGAACGAAGATTTCCATTAGCAAAGCAAATAGACAAAACAATCGCAGGAGACATGACAGAAGAAGATTGCAGAAGCAAATCTAGTGGAGCATTACAACAGAAAATTTGGAAACCATGAGAACTGAAGATGACAAAGACATAACAACATGATGAGATGGATGATCAGTTACATAACAAGGTTTGGGATCCAAGCATACTGAAGATGGAAGGTTATGACCAGGAGGTCATATTTCTTTCTTCTTGGGGAGTCAGATGCAGTAGTATCCTGCTCTCCATTCAAATTTCAAGCCAAATGTTGGATCAGGCCTAGAAGGGGTCTTTAATTATTAATTGATGGTCTTTATTGTAATTAAACCTATGTAAAATATGTGATTCTAAATGGGTGATGAGTCAGTTGAGTGAGTTGCTAGGTGAGTGATGAGTCAGTTGAGTGAGTCGCTAGGTGAGTGATGTGTCATTGATGAGTCATGTAAACAGAACTCTCATTTAGTGCCAGCGAATCATATGATAGGCTTAAGGGTTTGCTGTAATTAGGATTAGTTAACAGATTATGAGAATCTAAACCAAAATTGGTTCATGAATCCTGTTGTGTATAAATATGTAGGCCTACAAGGCATAGAAGATAGAAGAATAGAGGACAAAGAGGATAGGAGTAGTAGAGATAGAGATACAAAGTTCGGTAAGGCTTGTAGGGGAGAGAGAAGAGGCCAATTAAAATTGTATCAGGCCTAATGAGATCAGAACACAGGTTTTGAGACAAGTCTATATGTATAGTTTCAGTGTGTGAATGAAAAAGCCTATTTCAGCATAATCTTTGTGTGTACTTATAATTATGTTGAATGTGTGGTTTCCTGAAATGAATGCTTGATTAATTCTCTGTTAATAGTTTATAAGCCCGTGTGTGAATTAGGGTTTCTGAGAGGGAGAAACGCAGAGATTGATTGATCAATTCTCTGATCAATCGAATGAGAGTTAGATTTATAATCAATTGATATTTCAAAATAACCCGTTGCAGGTCTCTGGATCAACAATCGATCACCGTAAGGATCGATGATAAATAAGGTTTAAGTTTGTGCAGGTGTCGGATGGTCAGTTCGTGGCTGAATGGATCTACGACTATGGTTGCATTTCGCAAATTGGAGTTGCAGGCGAGATAAACAATATTCCTAAAAACTAATCGCCCATACGCTTCAAGATCATGTGGTAGAGATTAGAGTTGACAGAAGATCAACGGCCAAGGGTCATTTCCCTGGTGAAAGAGAGCGAAAGTTAAAAGGGTGTCGAATTTGCGAAATCAAAAGTGATCGTGGAAAAGTACCTCATTGATCGACAATTGAGATTCTTCTTGGAGAAGATCGACTGCGGACAACAATTTCGCTGGGAGAACTAGCATGGTTGAAGAAAGTTTTCATGTGCACGAAATCTAAACAAAATTCACCCTTGACATTTGGAGTCCATAGTCGATCTAGATCTGACAGTCATCAGCGATTCCGCTGATCCAACTAGCAAGGCAATTAAGAATAGAGGCTAGAAGTGGAATTTTAATGTAATCTGCTCTATAGTATTTTGGAGTCCATCGTTGATTTGGGTGGATCAAGATCCAACACTTGTGAAGGATTCTGGTCGTTGAACTAGCGAGATGGTTAACACTAGAAGATCCACGCAGAAATATTATGAGATCCAGCTTCCATTGATTTGAAGTTCGCTCTTTGAAAGAGTAATGCCTAGGATTTGGTCGAGTTGGTTAGATTTAGCGGTTCTACTACATATAGAACCAACTAAATCCTGTGACAATCCAGTTAATGACTGTATACAGGGGAGCCTGGCATCAATACTTGGGAGATAAACATTACAATATCTAACATCTGTATGGGTTTCCCTCTTGTTTTTTTCTCAACTCTTGCCATGAATAATAAGCCCCTAAGTTTTTGGCTAATGAATCATTCTAAATTAGGTCTCTTTTTATGCCCAAGAGTGATATCAAAGATGCATGCTTCTGGTCTTCCTTGCGGGCAACCCTGATTCTTCCTTCATGCCATGGCTCCACAACAATGGATTTTACAACATATTTCTAATTTTGAATTTAATTTCTTGCATGAAGGTAGAGTTTGGAAAATTTTGAGCTTCATGTCAGATCCTCTGTCATTGACCACAGAAGTTGCAACAATGGTGCCCTTTTCCTTGGAAAATGAACAAGTGTTTTGTTCTTTAAAAAGTAGTGCCAAATCAATGCTCATAAATGGCGTTGTGTAGAGTGCTTTTTTCTTTGGTTATTATTCTTATTTCTAGATAAGTTGAAACAGTGGAAAAGGGTGCATGCAATTTGATTATATTCAATGGGTATACATGTTTATTTGAGTGGGAAAACATACCCACCATTCTGTTAAAAATATATATGATTGTTGCTTTATGGGTTAGGGGTTATGTTCAACTTTAATTTATTGTCACTAATTTTTAACATACATATTAGGAGAAAATTATTGCTATGCATAGCATATTTTTTTTATTTTCTTTAATTTTATAGACAAAGAAATCTTAATGTCGTTGATTGTTGTTGTCACAGTTTCTCATTTAAACACATTCTAGGAAGGTTTCCTTGTTTTAGTTAATTAGCACCTGCTGGATTTGCCATAGCTAGCAATATCTTAACTCTGAATTTGTAAGAGGGATAACAGGGATGTAGGAGCTGCAATGGAGATGTTTGTGTAAAATGTCAGCCCATCCATAATCCTGTGATTATAATGAGATTAAATGATGTGGTGTGGGTGGAAAGTAATATATATCAATATGTATAAGGTAAAATTTCTACGATTGCTTTATTTTTATAATAAAGTTCTATGATCTAAATTAGAAGAAAAAAAGGTAGTATGGTCTATTAGAAAGAAAAAAAAGTTTTGAAGGAAACTGACGCTTTAGAATTTGCATAAAACATAAAATGAAAGGCTGGAAAACAGCCAACCATTCTCAAATTTTCATTCTACAGGAAGAGGGATATCAAATTCTAGGGACGACAATATCAAAACAGAGGTTTTCCTCTTTGGTTTTTTAAATTATGGAAGGTCGGTACTGCAAAGATCACAATGATGTAATAAATAAATAAACATTGGGATATGCACGAAAGCAGCTTGTATATGACAAAGCACTTTGCCTCCTAGTTTGGCCTAACTATACGCCCATTTATTCTTCAGATGACATGCCCTTTCTACGTTTGGAGGATCCTAAAGTGACGTCATTATCATCAACGAATTTTGATGCGGTCCGAGCTCGCAGTTCTGTGAGACTCTCGCCTTCCCGTGCTTGCTCCAAAACCTGTTCACATAAAATGATAAGAAACAGCAAATGATTGACACTCCGAAATTTAGAATGTGAAAGTGTATATGGCTATCAATACATAAGTTGTTCAGCCGCATTAAAATTTACAAAAATCAAACTTCAAGGCATGCTCGCTTACCAAATGCCGACCATAGAGATGCGAACTAGAGAGTGCATTGAATGCATTCTCGGCTTCCTGCTTCGTCACAAACTCAATAAATGCAAACCCTCTGTGACTCTGATCAACTTTTTTCGGGAGCCGTAAACTCTTTATCTATAAAAGAATGATTTGAAGAAATAAGTACCTTTTATATATTTAAAACATTGGACACTGGCAGTATACATAGGTACGTAATTTAAGCATCACATTCAACCTTTTTCAATATGAGCATTCCCCGTAGTGCCTTCAATTCAAAAAATCAATTGCTGAAACAGTTGCCAACCAAAACGAGGGCTTTGTTCTCATCATCATGATTCAGAAACATCTCACAAGCAGAAAATTTGAGTAGGTTTGAGTTTGACAACATCTAGGTTTGAGCTTGACAACATCTAGCAATTCAATGGGCATCTTTCTTAACTTACAAATTGTAAACTAAAATGTAAGTATAAAATTGATACTTGAAAATTAATTAAACCAAAATTACATGAGAATACAATCATGATTTCTTCACTTAGAGACACCCTCACTAGTATGTGCCATCGAAAATAATAAATGAACCTTAAAAATAATGAGTTTTTAAGGTTCATTTATTATTTTCGATGGCTTTAGAATACTTAGTCAATCTTGTGTAATATTTGAAGTATTCTAATGCAAAACTTCAAATATTACACAAGATTGACTATCTAGTCCAGGTACCAGAGCTACGATGTGGGGTTTTACATTCAAATTCAATGACTTCTGGCAACATATTTCTGAGACATTTCTTAAAGAGATAAAATGAGGAAGTTTGAGAGAACTGTTACGGGTGGACTTGTATTTATCTGTTGTAAATCTTATTTTAATAAAAAGGGGAATATTGCTTATTGTAGAGAAAACCAATCTTGAAACGTCCATATTTCAAAGTTGCATGGGTTAATGCATCACCTCAACAGTTGCACCTGCATTCAGATAACCTCACTTTACAAGAGAAAATTGACACTCCACAGTTAGATTTTCAGGTTACTCCAAAAGTATTAACACCACATTCGGGGGTTCTGCATGATATTTGGGGTATACATGCTGTATGTTCAGCACTGGATGGTCTGAGATGGATTGTAGCACAAGAGATGGTCCGTGATAGATATGCACACTGATAGAATGCTCAGTGGATGCTCGACCTCAATTGATCGCTGGCTCAATGTTCTTCCCTAGGTTGTTGGAGATCTCTTGCTTGGATGGTGGACAAACTTCATGATGGCCACATAGAGGATTCACTTGGTGGGAGAACGCCCTACAAGGAATATGTAGTATTGTGCATCATGCAGGAGGGCTTCAAGGCCTAGATGGCATGGATTCATGTTCAAAGGATTCTAGAGGTCTCAAGGACACTCAGGGATTCAACAGTGTTCTTGTAGGGTGTTAGTTGATCCAGTGGATTATGTTGCTTTGGAAAATACATGGAGTCTGTGTAGGCTTGGAATGGAGTGGTGTGGACTTGCCTTCTGTAGCTACATCACTTTGGAGTCCTTATAGTGCACAACATCATCATTGGAGCATGACACATGTACTCTAGAGTGGATGTCTCACTTGTGTGGCCTAAAAGGGTTCATGTAGGTTGCTTGTAAAGGCTCCCTCTTGAGCACTAGGGTTTCTTTGTCCCTTTGGAGTTTCTTGGAGGATTTTAGAGTTCTAAGGTGAGGGTTTTACCATTGGAGATTGGAGACTAGGGTTTTGGAGAAAACTCTAGGGTGGACTTGTGAAAAAGAGGAGGACATCTTGCCTTGGAGATAGTGTTGGAAGGATTCTTGCACTTTTTCATCTTGGTGGAGCTAGGGTTTAATGATTTACCCTAGCTAGAGCATTTTGCATGGTTGGATATCTTAGCCTTGGGGGAAGGCTCTGGTATGTACTTCATCATTGAACTTAAATATGAAGTTTTCAGCCATACATATCTTGTGTCCATTTCAGATTTGATTTACAGCTACACGTGGTCTTCATAGTTTGTTATTTACATCTATTTATGATCTTCCTGATTGGACATAAGTATAAGGGCAAATTGTTAAGTGCTTTGACATCTAAAGAAAAAGAAAAAGAAAAAGAGACCATTTTACTGCTGTTATTTCTGTTGTCAAAGTACATTTTCATATTTGAATATTCACTAATAAGTTTCCCTATTAGGGTTGAAACTTATCTCATTGGTTGGTGTTCTTTCTCCTTAATTGTTGGGAAATTTGGAGTTGTTTAAAAGTGAATTATTGTACTTCTTCCACTATTGTTTTGTACTAGAAAAATCTGAGGTTAAGATCCAAAAAACCTTCTAGAAAGAAGGTGAAATTTCTGAATTGCATTGAAGTGTCATTCAAATGAAATTTCCAACCTGGTAATTGAGTGGTTGTAGTTGAGATCACTCTGAAGTAAAAGGGAATCATACTTTAGCTAATGATTACCTGGGACGTGTACTTGACATAGTTAAAGATCATTGGGTATAAAACCCAGGGTTGTTTGAGATAACCATCTTTGCCCTTGGAGTGGTTGATTTGTCTACTTCATATACTATTGGTTTTGTACACTTGAGACATTTTCAGGATGTGTAAAGTTACTCTTGGTCTAAGAGAGTGTGACAGGTTGGATGTAGTTTTGAAATTTCAAATTTTGTTCCATGGAAGCTTAGGCTCTAGATCCTTATGGAAGACACTGATCTTTGGGAGCACGTTGAGAAGGACATTCAAGAACCTACCGATCCAGGACATTATTAAATATGTGAAGGATCACTTCATCTCACACATTACTGATAAGAAGTCAAGTAAAATCATGTTTGATGCTTTCGACAAGTTATTTTAGAATTCTTGTGCTTCTCGACAAATGCTCTTACAAAACCAACTCTTAATGGTGTCGATGATTATAGCTCGGATAGGAGCTTATGCATAGCCTAGGTGCCAAGCATGTAGAAGTTCTCCATTTACTCTCTAGGTGCTTGCTTAATGATTGAGCGACTTTTATATCTCTTTCCTAAGTTTAACTTAGAAAAATCACATTATCAACTTAATGTTGGCTAATGACTAGTCACAACCGTTGATCTTAAGTGAGGCTCATGTTCTAATCTTTTGGCCACCCATCACTTTGGAGATTAGGAGTTAGGGTTTTGGTCATTGAGATGTTAAAAAAGAAAGCCTAAGAAGAGGAGAAACACACAAGATCACAAAATCAATTCAGAGAGAGATGTTCTAAAGAGAAGAGTGAGAGACCCAGTGGTTGAAGAGAAGAGAGGAGAGATTTACAGGGACAAAAGATTCGGGCAAGAAAGAGAGAGAGATCGATCACCAACTTACAGGGCTGATCCGTACAGCTAGCCGAGAGGGCTGAACAATACAGTTGACACAGGCAATTCGCACAATGACGCAAAGGGTCGTACAATACAGTTGACACAGGAAATTCGCACGATGACGCAGAGGGTCATACAATGTCGTACAGAGTGATGCAGGTTGCAAACAAAGTGACGTAGGGTTGTATGGGTTGATGCAAGAAATGTAAAAGCCACACATGAGGCTGACGTAGGCAGGGTCGATTTGCCTGTGAGGTCGATTTCTCTAGTGTACCAATTTTCTCTGAGCCTTTGTTACATGTTCCATTGTTGTAAATTTCTAATTTTCTCTCTGAGCTAATAAAGATGAACATTGAATGCTAGTTTTTCTCCATTTGGGTTTTCCAATCTAAATAACTATGCAAATGTGTGAATGATTTCTTGTTTATTTTCGTAGCATTACTGGTGAAAAATATATTGTATTTAAGTTTATACTTTCTAAGTTTAATAATTATTAAGAGCAGAAATCAGAATTTGGTGTTGAGTAAAAATAAACAAATGGTCTGTATGAGCAAAGATAGATACCATGGTGAGCTTTCTGACCAAAATCAGTGACTCGAAGTATTAATTGGCCACCATTGGCACTAAGGTTCAAGATCACGAGCCAATATGCATAGCCCTTAAAGGGCTTTCTCCTTCTTGGTAGCCTTTTGTTCAAGGTATTTGTGCTCGGGAAATTATACCAGATTCCCCAAAGCTTTGGGTATATTTTATGCACGAGGAAATCAGATTGCAATCTTGTCCACAACAATAAGTAGAAGTAGATACTATCGGTCTCGTCAAGAAGACAAATAAGCGTAGCAAAAAAAATTCAAGAAGCATGGGACAAATATAGGGAAATACCTAAGTAAGTTCATTTGCTTTCGATGTCACAAGATGGGAAATTATGCAGGATAGTGTTCGTTGAAGAAGGGAAAGGGCATGAAGCAGGTGACAACTAGGACTGTAGCAAGAGTAAAAGAGATAACCTTTCAATTTGAGACTACCATTTACATGGCTTCTTGTTTATCTACTAACCCTGTGTATTGGTTGGTATGTGGGCAGTGGAGCTTCGAGACATATGACATAGGACAAGTCACTATTCAACATGATTCACGAGCAAGAAGGAGGCAACACTCTAGAGCTTGGTGATCATGCCACATACCTTGTGAAAGGAGTTGGATCCATTTCATTCAAGATGCCTTCGGGAAATGTTCTTGAGTTAAGTAATATTTTATTTGCTTTGGGTTTGAGGAAAAAACGCCTTTCAATTTCTCACATGACAGATGTAAATTAAAGAGTTTCCTTTGAAGGAGAATAGTGCAACATTAATGATTGTAGTCTAACAAGTTCGAGGACTTTGGCTAGAGGGGCAAGAGAGGGTGGCCTTTTTAGGTTATTGCTATCACACAAAGTGTAGCTACCCATTGAAAGTATCCTATCTGGGGCGGTAAGGGTGAGGTAGCTAACTGATGACACCGCAAGGGCCTCGTACACTACGGATGAAGGGTAGTTGTCACACCAGACGGGATCTTGTCACTTTAGATCAATCCAGAGAATGATCAAGGGGAAGACCCTACTAGCCTATGAGGGCTAGCGCACCTACTCAAAACACTCGAAAGGGTATGCAATGAGTAAAAGAGGTGAATAAGGAGTAAGTGAATCTAGATCTAGAGAAAGGGCGTGGAAGCTAAGCTTAGGACAAAGTTGGGGAGGCTTAATGATAAGGAAAATTACCCAACCTGATTAACGATGTACCACAAGGAGTTTAGTAACATAGATCTAGATAGATCTATCCAAAAGGAAGAAAACCCTAATGAGATACACCTAGGGTTTCTACAAAAGTGGACAAAGTGGACCCAATAGAGTATATTGGGATAGAAAATGACTAGATCTAGAAGCTTGAAGATTAAATCTATGAAGTTTAAGTGGGTTCAAGCATACCCAACTAATAGATCTGAAAATATGACCATCCACCCAAGTAGATAGCCCCATCTACGATGACCGGTGCTAGATCTCGGGCTAAATGGAGTTGGATTTAAGTAAAATTTGAGATCCAAGGTTTAATTAATTATTCCTAAGTGGGTTTTGATGGTCGTCATCACATACTCACCCCATCTATCAGATCTACAAAACTAGGGTTTTAAAAGAGAGGGTTTTGCTTGACAATTGAATAAAAATATTGAAAATAATACTAACCTTGCAAATCGTACTTGAAAATACTTGCGGTCGTCTTATATGTCAATGATCCTTCCACCTACTTACAATTTCAAGCGAGATCCGACATGAAATGAAAAACATTTGCCCAGTGAAGGTAGTGTGCCCCCTTCTCCACATGCAAAAATCAAACTACCGAAGTGAGATTTGTTTCAGGATGGAAAAGATAAGCAACGTACATCATCTATAGAGAAGAATCCAATGCTCAAAGTAACAATTGATCACTCCCTAAAGATGAAACGATTTGCCCAGAAGATGATGCAAGACATCTTAGCAATCTCCTCCAACTAAGTCACTACCCTGCAAAAGATCAGTATGGCCTCCACAAAATATATTGTTTGCATGCAAGAGTCACTGAAATGTCTAAGCAAGAGGCATAACAATTACATCCAAGACATTCACAAAGCTTCCAAGAGATTCTGCAAAAGTTTTCTTCTATTCAATATTCTCAAAGCCAAAAGTCATTTTTACAATGAGAGAGCATCTCAATATATAGATCTCTCAAGTACATCATACCTAGATCTGAAAAGATCAAGGGTCAAGATCATAAGATAAGGTCACTCTAATCTACGGCTAAGAATAGCTAAATACATAATACATGGATCAACTCAATAATAGAGGGGGTGCACCCACTAAAAGTGCTAAAGGAGGGGGTGCACTTCATAAAAACGTATAATAACATGACATAGCACATGGTGGCGCTAGGAGGTTATACAAATACTTCACTAGCATGGCCCCATGGCACAATAACAAAGTATAATGATCAATCATAATATGGAGTGATCAAAATCACTAGGACGTCCCACTCAAAATACATCAATACGCCCTCAAAGTGGAGAATGCTAGGACATGTGGACCCATGAAGAGTGAAGTTGATGTCGGATGATGAAGGTGACCCCCACAATGTGCCTTGGACCAATTCCATGCCATTTCCTTGCCTCATTTTCCCAAATTGATTTCCTAATTAGCCATTTTCATCATCAAAATACTACCTCAGGAACATAAAACTGCTCATATCACATTGGGGACTAAAACCTGAAGCCAACTGACAACAAAAATGGGTTCAACACCATAGCAATATGGTACAATCGACTGGTTACACCCTATGTTTCCCTCTGGCTAACTAGGAGAAATCACCATCAACTGAAAAGCATTTTATTTTGAATTCCCAAAGCCAAACTGTTGCATAATGCTAAAACGATCGATATCTCACCTGCAAGTGCCTGAAGCTGAAAATGGGTGCATCAATGAACTCACTATGTCCAAATCTACTAGGAATGAGTACTCATACGCCATATGTCCATCAAAAATTTACGTTAGAGGACCCATCCATGTCACAACAACAATAATAATAAAGCTTGTAATGTTGATAATCATGAAAATAACACAAGCCATCATAGTAAACCACCATCTGAAGCATGAATACATCTAATGGACATTGATAGACCACAAATAATGATCATCCACAATCATCGGCCAAAACTCATCCCAGACCCTGTTGCTGACTTGGTCAAACTGGGTTGACCAGGACAAAAATGATCAAATGATAACCCAAATGGTAAACTTTGATACTGCAAAGTACAAAATGGATATGCAAGTAGAATTATCTATGTTAACAGTGAGACTCAAGTACAAGTAGCTTTTGTTGGCAATTATAAGCACATAATATATATATATACCAAAATAATCAACTACTCTAAACAAGAACCTCCAGTGTATACTCATTTATCGATTTGGCCATTTTGCTAGTCAAGGGTGAAGGTGAATGAAACAAGGTAAGGCTAAGGGAATGACATGACACTTGACACTATAAGCATCTAGGTTGAAGGACAAGGGGATCCACACAACACAAAAGTTGGACCAGGTGAGCAATAGGGAATGGCAGTGTCTTACAAATGGGTGGAATAATGAAAAGGCTCCACTAGACTCTAGACAAGCAACCCTTTTGAGCAATTTATTTGCACACCAAAATACACTAGTTAACTTCCAAAGGAAGGCACCCTGAATAGCCTCCTGGGCTTCCAGAAAATGACAAATACATAACCTTGACCAGTTAGTCTCACCCTGTTGCCCTGTGGGGTAAAATGAGTCGTACATTATACAATGAATGAGTGCTCATCCTCTGGCCATCAACTTTCAAAACATTTATTTCATTTAACTTGCCATCCTCCAAGAGCAAGTGCCCTGAATAGCCTTGCGGGCCTCAGATAATGACTCGATATGACCTCCATTACCCACCACCATCCATAGGTGCGATGGAGTGACCACCATGTTGCCCTGTGTGGGCAAACGACCTCACATCATACAAAGGATGAGTGCTCGTCTCTTGGCAACTGGCTAACTTTACTTTTATTTGCAACGTCTAAAGACACTTTTGTTTTGTTGGTTGGGCATCCATTTAGAATAAGCATTTTAAGTTCCAATGCTTTAGTGTCTAAAGACACTTTTGGTAAAACTACTTGTGTTCAAGACCTAGGGGAAAACCATCTCTGTGATAAGAATCACACTAACCAACACCGAGCCACAATTTAAACATGGAGACCTCTTCCCGCATAGAGGTGAAGGTGGGGGAATCAAAGATCTACTCTAAGATGGAAAAAAATGTTAGAGGAGTCGCCAGACAAAGAATCAAAGATCTACTCTAAACATTCATCAAACAAAGCAAAAACAAAAAAGAAAGAAAACAAAATTCATAACCTGAGAATAAAAAGATTTATTCCCGACAACGACGCCAAAAAATGTTGTCGCCTTCACACACCTAAGGGTTAAGCGCAGCAAAAATTCTCAAGCTGCTAGGTGTGTCAGAGGGGGCAAGTCTCAAGTTAAGTACAGTCACTTGATCTTGACTCCTCCGTTTAGGCAAAACTCCTAACGAAGCCAAGGGGGGTGGTCCCTAAGAAGAATTAACTAAGGCTCTTGTGTTTTAGTCGGTAAGGATGGAAGTTAGTTTTTTAGGAGTTTTTCGAAGTAAAATATTGAGACAAGATTGTTGCAAAAACGATAAATTTTTCACCAGCATATATATAATAACATCAACACACAAGGATTTTAGCAACAATTAAAAGCTGATAATAAGCAAAAGTAGAATGTTGCAAATTTAGATCAGTAACAATGGAGTCAAAATAAAAGAAATAATGTTGTTGAAAGATGAAATGTTTTGCAATGTATTCTTGATCAATTTTAATTATTAAAAGATGATTGAGTTATGGGAAGGGAATTCTCGATATACTGTGAAGTACTAAGAATATGTCCGGAATATGACGATGGTGGTTCTTCACTCAGAAATGTGAGCTGAGTCGGAGTCTCTGAGAGATGGTGGTTCTTCACACTACACCAACAAGGGTGTAGCCTGACGATATCCCTAGGTCACTATTCAATGGTTCCCTCTTCCTTTGAAGAATTTGCCCACAATGTCAAATATCGCTATGTCGGATTTTCATAATGTTTTTGGGAGTTACTTTTATTAAGGGATTGTTCAGTTACTGTGTGGAAATAAAAAAATGTCACAAATCGCTTTTGATTTCCCAACGACCAAGCAAAGCCCGTAGAGGGAAAGAGGATACACGAGGTTTGCGACGAAGTGTTTGTTCCAATTAAAGAAAGAAAAAATGTTGTAAATGCAAATAAAATAATGACAATGGAACTGCAAACTATGTGTCACTTTCTGATCATCCACCAACAATCAGCAAGCCCTTTGCTTCGTGGCGAGAGCATACTTCGTGACAACGAGTGGGGTTTGAATTTATTATTTTATGCTAAGATGAATTCAAAGATTAATTGAAAATTGATTACACTATACAACCTTTCTAGAAGACAGGTTGTGGGCATGTGTTGGTTAGAAAAAAACAAACCACAAAGGACACCGTGAATCCCACCAAGGGGGATGGAGTGTGGTCGTTGTGTAGCCCACTTGCTTTCTTTATTATTAAACTTTACAAAGTGATGAAAAGCTAACATAAAATGCACTTTGATCCTTGAAAAAGGATCGAAAGGCTTACAAGCTTACTGGAAGAGAAGAGGAATGAAGAAAGGGGATGAAAGAAATATTCTTTGGTGTCCCGAGTGTCTCAAAACTTGGTTTTTAAGCAAGATGTCCTTCTCTTTTTCTTAAAACATGCTAAAAACAAGCGAGCAAAAATGTTAGAATCTCATTAATCAGTCAAAGCAAAGTACATAATTTTACACTACTCAAAATGCTCAAAAATTGTGAAATTTTGCTTGAAAAAGGCAATTTGAAAAACTACTTCGGATCTAGTTTGAGATGAACCTTTTAAAAGAGTTCTAGATTTGATATATATGCATAAGTAAAAGTTGATTTTGAATTTCAGATTGATGCATCTAACTTTTCTTAAGCATGAAGAACCGGTAACCAAGAAAAAGTTTGAATTTTTAAGATGGGAGAAAGAAGTCATGAAGCCCAAGCTTGAATGGTATGAAGTAAGAGAAGGATCTGCAAAGCAAAGATGTTGGATACAACAAATTGATGTCGCAAAGGAATGGATGCAACCAAGCTCCAAGATCCCTTCTACCTAAAGTGATCCTGCAAAAGCTACACAATTCTTTCACACAAGCAATGCCAATCTAGTCGATTTCATCAAAAGAAAACAAAGAGAATATAAGTATAACCGACTACAATCTATTACTCTTACAATCTTCTAATGATGAAATACAAATGAGTAAGTTAACAGTTGCAAATACTCATTCAAAGAAAACTAGATCTATGCAACAATACTTGGCAGAAAGAGAGCATAAATTAAGCAGATTTCACCTCAGCATTCATCAAATTGCAAGCTCACAAGAGGATGCCACACATTAGCCTCCAAAGCCTTCAATTTCATTAAACAATAATGCAACAACAAGAATACAATGGCCAGGGGTTCAATGCATCGTCCCAAATGAGGTCCAAGGCCTTGCTTTTATAGCAAAAATTGAGCTCAAACCCCAGGGGGGTGCAATTCTCAATGAAGGAAGTGGTTTTGGGGGTTGAGGAAAAGGTGGAAGGAGGTTTGAATTCATGGGAGGGAAAGCTGCCACCTCTCATGAGGTATCCCACTTGCTTTGGGAAGCCTCCACCTCTCCAACCAACTCCTCCATGTGGAGGATTGCACCCTCAATGGAGAGAATGCGCCCCTCTTTTGATGGAGTTGAGTTGGATCCCTTTCCTTGTTGATTGTAGATGCTCCAACATGCTCATAAATGCCCCAAACAAGATCCTCCACCTCACCGACACCTCATAGACATCTCCGAGACAAGCTGTCGTTGATTTAGGAATTGGATTTTCTCCATTTTTTCCATTTATTTGACCCTCCGAGTCATTTTGGAGAGAAAATCAAAATACCTAATTGAAAATTACTTATTTGACTCTCAAAAGTGGGTTTAGGGGTTAAGTGGGGGCTCTAGGTCCAAAAACAAGCATCCCCATGACAAAAGTAACTTCCTAGGCCCACTTTTATGACATTTTGAAAATTTACAATTAAAATACACCTTATTGATGATTTTATTAAAAAACTAAAAATTAAAAAATCCTAGGAAAGACTTAGTGCATGTCCACGAAACTTTGGGAATGTGACTAGCATGGCATAATACATAGACCCTAGGCTTTAATAACCCTCCCAAGGCATAATCACCAACTTCACCATCTCGGCTTTGGAGGATTTTGAGTGAAAAAACTTGAAAATTATGTTGCTTAAAAAAACGTCATATAACTAACGAGGGAAAAAACACTCAAGGTCCAAGGATGATGACTTTGATGACCAAACCCCAAGAAGGCCAAGCCTTTTACATAAGAAACCATCATGCTATGTCATTTATTACAATTCCCTCGAGGGGGTGTGAACATGCGAAAAAGGGATCACAACTAACCTTGATGAAACCATGGAACCTCTGAGCACTAAGTAAGAACAATTGATTTGTTCCAATCCTTGGTGGCCCACTTGAAAATTCCCCTGAGTGCAACTTAGTGGATAACATGCTGGAAATAAGATACTGAAAAGTAAATGTTGAAAGGTAAATGCAGAAAATAAATGTTGAAAGTAAATATCTAATCTAAAGAACTGTCAAGCACTTGAAGTGTTTATTAAGGAAGACTCACTCAAAAACCCAACAAGGGACATACTCAATGGCCTAGAAGACTCATATTGAAAACAAAAAGACTCAAAGACTCAAGACCATGCAACACTGAAGACTCAACCCTACTGCTCAAAAGAGCTTATTCAAGTTCCTAATTTAAACTAAACAGGGAGAGAAGGTCTTGCTAAGTCATACCGGGAATATAGTCCCGCAGACTAGTCTCGTGGAGAGGAATACGAAACTAATGCTCGTTCGTAGAGGATAAATAATAAAATTTTCCATCAATACTAAAGAAATTCAGACATAAACATGAAATTTCCCATTTACACATTATGTCAAACACTTGATCAAACTAGGGTTTATGATTAAATAAAAAATATGAACCACCAAGATCAAGAACTGTTCCAATACTCAAGTAAGTCATTCGCACATGAATACACAGGAAATTTTGGTCTCAGACCAGGCAAAACCCTAACTCCTGGGAAAAATCCTAAAAAGAAGAAATTATCATTAAAAAGAAAGATTCAGAAATATTTTCCAACAACACAGAAATCGTTTTTCTTCTAACCCTTACTGACAAAATCATTCACCAAAACAACTGCAAATACCTCGAAAACCGTGCCAATCTGTTGTTGTACAAAACTGTTGTACTTTCCACACGTGTGGTATGGACTGTATGGATCTGCACACGTGTTGTACTTCTGTACTTTTTGCCTACCTTGGGATTTGTGCCCAGCAGCAATAAATGTTGTACGGCCCTGTCAAAAACAGCAGTACGGAATCTTCCTCGAAATCTGTGCCTTCACACATGTACGAATTTGATAGGCTGCATTAAATGTTGTACTTGCCTCGATATTTGTGTTGCAATTTGCCTTGGGAAACATGCTAGTCTTCTAGGGTTCTTCTTTCACTTTCAGTCTCAATCTCCTATTCCTCTTCTCATTGGTGGTGATCATTAATTTGTCCTCAACCCTAGTTTTATACTTTAAATTTCATAACTACCTCATCTAACCAATTTGATCTAATGGTTAAGATGCTTTTACAAAATCTAGGGTCATCACTTAATGTACCCTTATTTAATAATAATTCACTTTACTTATTAAATACTTTTAAGTGAGAGCCAATACAATAAAGTATAAAACATCATTAATTTATACATAAGTCACTTTTATATATAAATGTACATAAGGAACAAATTACATGTCCTCTTTATCACACCACACTAAAAAACATAAAGAGGACCTTCAGAGTTAATATTTTCAACAAATACGTTCTACTGTGAACAGTCCAACCCACAAATCAACATACTCTCTAGAAATGCGAAAAGAATCCACATTCCTCAAGACCATTCTATCACCATGGTTGAACTACCTTCAGTTTACCGTGGGAGTTATAACCTGAATATCTCGTATGGTCTCAAAAGCACATCAGTGTTCCCTTGCGGATAAGGATCCTCTATTATGCGGTTAGATACAGGCTCAATGGTATTGACTCTAGCAAGATATTCCTCAAGTGGTGAAGGAACCCCTCCCACTAGCATCTGAGGGATCTTATTTCTCTCCATGAACTCAGTATTTCTTCTTTTAGATTGCGAGCGTATAATATCCCTTCGAATATCATTCGCAATTGACAAATCCCCTAAGGTGTTCTCTAACGGTGTGTGAATGGGAGAAGTAGAAGAAGTTTCATAGTGATAAGTACTAGATCCTTCTCCTAAAGGGACATGCATTGAATAGGATGACATCAAAATGGGTGCCTTCTCCTTCAAAGTGAGTATTCTCTTGTGGTAAAAGGAAACTCGGGAAGTTTGGGAGATTGCTCATTATGAAAGATTATCTGAAGTTTGTTGATCAGCAGTAGGCCTTGAGAGGGGTGGAGGTGGGTCATCAGGATGAAAAATCTCTCTGTGGCATATTATTGCTTTCCCACCAATAAATTGGGGGAAGGCCCGGTTGTGCCCTATCCCGATTTACTTCCATATTAAGAGTGTATTCTCTTAAGTTTTGTAACTTCTTTGTTGAGGGGGTATAAGATCCTCTACTGGAGTTTCCTCGCTCTTCCTGATAGCCTCCAATCCTTGTTCTAGCTCCTCATGCAGAATAGTCATATGTGGATCAATTCCTTCCAATCCCAAAGTAGAATCAGAAGGCTAGTTAGAAACATCAAAGCTTCATGTGCTACCAATTGTCATGATCAGAACTTTGAATGAATTCTTGGAGATCCCTTTTTTCTTTCGAAGAACCAGGCTCTCGAAATGATCTCCAAATACTTTTCGTGTCATCCTCACTTCTCATTGAATTGCCATCTCCCTCCATCACCATGAACACACCATCCAAGAACAATTCGCCATGGCCATACGAATTCTTAACCCCATCTTCATACCACTCTAGGTGGCCATCATAGAAAGGCTCACGGTAAATCCTCGCCATTGCTCCATCAGAGTTGGGAATAGTGGCATAAGATAAATCCATTTGTAACTAGCCACCTAATCCTGTTGACCATCTCTGACTTGATAGCATCCCATAGACTGGGGGCAAATTGACTACTACGACATCCATGAGAGTAGATATGTCTAGACAAGCGAACAAGTTTGCTTGTAGATTCTTGATCAATCCAAAAAAAAGGAATGGCCTTGAATCCATTCCACACACATTCTTATAAGCTCTAGTGATTTGCAGCCCCATGGCTTCCATGATACTTTAGGCATCACATTCATGGCGGCTCCAGAATCAATCATACAGTTATGCAATAGGAGTTCACCAATGTGAAGCATAAGATAGAAAGGTTCGTGTCCTCCATTCTTTCTCTCATAAAGAGTTTCCCTAATCTCAATTGGAGGATCCTCTTCTTCCTTGATCGCGACATTCAAAGGTGGACTAGGAAGAGGCTCAGCTACACTGTCATTTTGGCCAATTACAAGAATACTACACTGTCATTTGGCCAGCTACACTGTCATTAGGTTTGGAATTAGCAATGCTTTCTCTTTAAGTCTGATAGTATCAGGTACACTCGCTACAGTTCTATCAAACCTAAGATTAAACTCTTGGACAGTTTCATTTTCCTTCTTTCTGATTTCAAAGAGTTGATTCAAAAGGAATCTACCATCCACCTTTGTTAACCATTGACCCTTTAGGATAGTAACAAAAATGTCATAACCCCCCACAGATGAAGCAGGAAACCTATCAAACCATCTACGGGCTTCACCTTCTAACGAAAACAAAAGGCCCCTCATGTACACATCCTCCTCTTCAGCACCATAAGCTTCCATGTGTGACCACATAGCATCTATATGGTCTTCGATGGTGGTTGCGCAATTGCCAAAGAATTTAGGAATACTCTCGAAATATTTGTCTGGCATATCATGAGGTGACTAGGAAAAGTCAAAAGGCGAGGCCTTAGCCTTGTTGCCAAAGGCTCGAGGCTATGTCACATTCATGGTCGTGTGAGCCATTGAATTAGGCTGGAAAGTTGGAATAGAAGAAGAGACTTGATTAGCGGATGGATCAAGATTCACAAATGCAAAATTTGGACTAATAGAAGGAGAGTCCGGACGATGATTAGGAGACCCAATAGAATTAGTAATTTTCCAAAAGAAAGTGGTGGACTATGCTTTTGGATCTTTACAACCTAGGTTCCTTTTATAAGTAATAGGGCTTCCTTCAACTAAGTTGGATCGACTTCTAAGATCGTAAGGATGGGTCTTGAATCGCTCCTCAGTAGGGTCGTATCGAGGAGTCGCCAAGTGAGATACTAAAAGAAATCACCGAAAGATATGTCGTTGGGGAAATAAGATGCGAGAAAGAAATAAGTGAATGTAAAATTATGCAAAGGGAAAATCATTCACTTAACTTAATCCGAATGCAATATGATTCAGAAGATAAGAGTGAAGTACTACTCGAAAACAATGGAGGTAAGCCTCTACCTCACCGACAACAACGCCAAAAGATGTTATCACACAAAGTGTAGCTACCTACTGAAAGCATCCTATCCGGGACGGTAGAGGTAAGGTAGCTAACCGATGACACCGCAAGGGCCTCATCCACTACGGATGAAGAATAGTTGTCACACCGAACGAGCTCTTATCACTTTAGATCAATCCGTAGAATTATTAAGGGGGAGACCCTACTAGCCTATGAGGGCTAGCGCACCTACTCAAAACACTCTAAAGGGTATGCAATGAGTAAAAGAGGTGAATACTGAGTAAGTGAACCTAGATCTAGAGAAAGGGTGTGGTAGATAAGGTTAGGACAAAGTTGGGGAGGCTTAATGATAAGGAAAATTACCCAATTTGATTAAAGATGTACCACAAGGAGTTTACTAACGTAGATCTAGATAGATCTAGCCAAAAGGAAGAAAACCCTAACCAGATATCTAGGATTTATGCAAAAGTGGACAAAGTGGACCCAAAAGAGTAGATCGAGATAGGAAATGACTAGATCTAGAAGCTTGAAGATTAGGTCTATGAAGTTCAAGTGGGTTCAAGCATACCCAACTGATATATATGAAAATATGACCACCCACCCAAGGAGGGTGCCCCACCTAGGATGACCAGTGCTAGATCTCAAAGGTAAATGGAGTTGAATTTAAGTAAAATTTGAGATCTAGGGTTTAATTAATAATTCCTAGGTGGGTTTTGATGGTTGTCATCACATACTAACCCGATCTATCAAATCTACAAAACTAGGGTTTTGAAAAGAGAGGGTTTTGCTTGACAATTGGATAAAAATATTGAAAATAATATTAACCTTGCAGATTGAATCTGAAAATACTTGCGACCGCCTTGTATGTCGATGATCCTTCCACCCAGTTACAATTTCAAGTGAAATCGAACCTCAAATGAGAAAAATTTGCCTGGTGAAGGTAGTGCATCGCCTTCTCCACCTGCAATAATCAAACTACCAAAGTGAGATTTGTTTCACAAATGAAAAAGATAAGCAACGTATGTCATCTATAGAGAAAAATCCAATGCACAAAGTAACAATTGATCACTACCTGCAGATAAAACGATTTGCCCGGAAGATGATGCAAGACGTCTTAGCAATCTCCTCCAACCAAGTTGCTACCCAGCAAAAGATCAGTACGGCCTCCACAACAGATATCGTTTGCATGCAAGATCAACTCAAATGTCTAAGCAAGAGGTATAACAATCACATCCAAGACATTCGCAAGGCATACAAGAGATTCTGCAAAAGTTTTCTTTATTCAATATTGTCAGAGCCGAAAGTCCTTTTTACAATGAGAAAGCATCTCAATATATAGATCTCACAAGTACATAATACCTAGATCTGAAAACATCATGGGTCAAGATCATAAGATAAGATCACTCTAATCTACGACTAAGATTAGTTGGATACGTAATACATGGATCAACTCAATAATAGAGGGGGCGCACCCACTAAAAGTGTTAAAAAGGAGGGGGCAACCCACATAAAAACGTGTAATAACATGACATAGCACATGGTGGGGCTAGGAGGTTATTCAAATCCTTCACTGAGATGGCCCCGCAGCATAATAATAAAGTATAATGATCAATCATAACATAGAGTAATCAAAATCACTAGGACGTCCCCCTCAAAATATATCAAAATGCCCTCAAAGTGGAGAATGCTAGGACATGTGGACCCCATGAAGAGTGAAGTTGATGTCAGATGATGAAGGTGACCCCAACAATGTGCCTCGAACCATGCCATTTCCTTGCCTCATTGCCCAAATCGATTTCCTAACTGGCCATTTTCATCATCAAAATACTGCCTCGAGAACATAAAATTGCTCATATCTCATCGAGGACTAAAACCTGAAGCTAATTGATTACAAAGATGGGTCTGACACCATAGAAATAGGATACAATAAACTGGCTACACTCTATGTTTCCCTCTGGCGCCCTAGGAGAACTCACCAATGCATCAACTGAAAAGCATTTTATTTGGAATTCTCAGGGCCAAACTGGTGCAAAATGTTAAAACGACCCATATCTCACCTGCAAGTGCCTGAAGCTAAAAACCGTTTGCATCAATGAACTCAAATGTGCAAATATACTAGGAATGAGTACTCATACACCATATGTCCATCAAAAATGTACGTCAGAGGACTTACCCATGTCAGAACAATAATAATAATAAAGCCTGTAAATGCTGATAATCATGAAAATAACACAAGCCATTATAGTTAACCACCATTTGAAGCATGAATATGTCTAATCGATATCGATGATAGACCACAAATAATCATCATCCACAATCATCAGCCAAAATTCATCCCAGGCCCTATTGTTGACTTGGTCAAACTGGGTTGACCAGGTCAAAAATGATCAAATGATGACCCAAATGCTAAACTCCGATACTGCAAAGTACAAAATGGATATGCATGCTCAATTATCTATGTTAATAGTGAGACTAAAGTACAAGTAACTTATGTTGGCGATTATAAGCACATAATATATATATGATACATCTAAATCAAAATAATCAACTGCTCTAAACAAGAACCTCCAGTGTATACTCATTTATCGATTTGGTCATTTTGCTAGTCCAGGGTGAAGGTGAATGAAACAAGGTAAGGCCAAGGGAATAACTTGACACTATAAGCATCTAGGTTGAAGGATAAGGGGATCCACACAACACATAAGCTGGACTAGGTGAACAATAGGGAATGACGGTGTCTCACAAATGGTTGGAAGAATGAGAAGGATCCACTAGACTCTAGACAAGCAATTTATTTGCACAACAAAATACACTAGTTAACCTCCAAAGGCAGGTGCCCTAGAAAGCCTTCTAGGCTTCCAGAAAATGACATAGATATAACCCTAACAGGTTAGTCTCACCCTGTTGCCTTGTGGGGGAAAAAGAGTTGTACATTATACAATGAATGAGTGCTCATCCTTTGGCCATCAACTTTCAAAACACTTATTTCATTTAACTTGCCATCCTCCAAGAGCATGTCCCCTGAAAAGCCTTGTGGGCCTCAGACAATGACTTGGTATGACCCGTATTGCCCGCCACCATCCATAGGTGTGATAGAGTGACCACCTTGTTTCCCTGTGGGGGCAAACGACCTCACATCATACAAAAGATGGTTGCTCGTCTCTTGGCAACTGGCTAACTTTACTTTTATTTGCAACATTGTCTAAAGACACTTTTGTTTTGTTGGCTAGGCATCCATTTAGAATAGGCATTTAAGTTCTGATGCCTTAGTGTCTAAAGACACTTTTGGTAAGACTACTTGTGTTCAAGACCTAGAGGAAAACCATCTCTGTGATAAGAATCACACAAACTGACACCGAGACACAACTTAGACATGGAGACCTATTCCAACATAGAGGTGAAGGTGGGGGAAATCCCAGATGTCACTAGTCAAGTTACTAGCCAGGGCTAAACAAAAGAAGGGAGGGTAACAGATGGATGGAGACAATGAAGATGGTGCCAAGGCTAGCAAGTTGTGTCCCCTAAAGGAAATGAACAAATCCATACTACAAATAAGGCATGACCAATGAGTATACAAAGGAATCTCTTGGACATAACAACTAGATCATTTATACTTTAGATTCCAATGAGACTAAAATAAAGTATCGCCAACATACAACTAATTGAGTCTCACTACTAAAATAGACAATAGAGCAACAACAAAATCCATATGTACAAATCCATATACCACCTAGGTCATATACCTGCTTCGATCTGAACAATCTGAAGGGCACTGAAACATTGTTGCTGATGTACATCATGGGAACTGTCATACACTCTGCTTTTCATGAAAATAGCTAACTCAGTCATCGAATCTGAGGTCATGAGGCTCAGTCATGGCATAGAACTGATCAATCTGGATGCTCTAGATCTGTTGAAAGTGGGAGATCATCAACTGGTGGCTCATCATCTATCGATCTCATAGTAAAGGATTGGCTCAAAGAACTACTCAAGACTGCTCATGAACAAATGTAGCCCGGCTACTATGTATGTGACAACAGTTTCTTGTTGATCCAATTGCACTCACAGATTCCTGTGAGAGGCTAGTAGGAAGTTCTATTTCTCAAGAGGCACATTTCAAGCCAAGTTTTCATCCTTGTACTCTGATCCTCCCACATGCATGACATATCATTGTAACCAACAGTCCCGTTGACCTACATTGTGGTCATTAGTGGACAATGTGACATTAATAAAATTATCTTATCTTATCTTATCTGATTGTGATATCTTTCAATGCATAGGATTCTCCTCTCGTTATTAGGGAGAATGTGGACATTGTTGATCCAGGGGGAGCGAGTTCGACGAGTCATGTAGCATTGTTTTTTTCCATCCATAAGATTTACAATTCCAATTGTACAGAGGAGAGGTGTTATGGTGAGATTGACTTCATCCATGAGCCTTCTAGTTATTCGTAAGAGAGTTGTGAATCGTGATACCTTGATGGAGGAGGGTGTTGTCGAGATTTGATTCTAGAGTTGCAGCTAGTGTAGAAAAACCAACAAAATTTGTGCATAAAAATTGTCACAAGTTTTGTCAAACACTTTAATGAACCTCTGATATTAAACTTCTATAGTCATACTCATTACCACATTTCACTGGTATTCAATATATGGGACTGTAAGCTAATATATTGTTCATTAAGCATATAAAGCAGTAGAAAATAAAAAAACAGTAGACTGTATCAGCATTACAACACAGATGTTTTATCAAACAGAGAGCCTGGAAAAACCAGCAAAGAGAGATTTTATCATATATCTTCTTCAAGAGAGAAAGTATAGCAGTAATCTACACAACAGTAAGCCAAACTTATCTCAGACCCAGAAGACCAAAACAGTGCATCAAAATTAGTGTTGTAGATGCAATCATTTATGTGCATTTATTGCCTCAAAATTCATGCCACACGGGCTTGAAAAAATGCTTCTCACGGTCAACTTTCCTCCTCGAATTTTGTCCACAACTTAGTCTTCAGTCTCGTTCAATGTGCCTCCTGTAATAGCAACAAGATACTTTGATTTTTGTGCCACCTTTGCCTTGAAAATCATGCCCAGCCAACAGCAGAATCAGGATGTGCGGACTGTGTAAAGACAACAATTAGTTTTAGTAGTCTTCCTCCTCAAAAATTGAGCCAATCTACTCAAAATGTGTGCCCAAAGATGTCTTCTCGAAATTTGTGCCAACACTCAATTTATGTGCAGCAGTGCCTCGAACTGCATGCCCTTCACTAGTTCCTATGCTATTGTAGCTTTCCTTGGAACTCAAGCCAATCTTTGGCTCCTCTATCTCTCTCTTGAAGTTCATGCCACTCTCCACATGCTCTTGGAATGTGTGCCCCTCTCTTGGATTAGTGAAAATGAAATCTCATGTCTTTTTATTTCATCATTAGGGTAACTCCTCTTGTCTCTTCGTCTTCTACGGCTGAGATTCAATCTTGGCCTCAAGATGGATGGATGAGATCTATTCTCAAGTTCACTTAAATCTTTAAGTGAAACTATATAAAATTCCCATTACATTCAAAAAGACACTTTACCCTAAATATTAAAAAGGTACACTTTATAGTTTAAAAGTCACTTTATAAACTTAATAAAATTCATCTCACTTCTAAATTATAAAATCGCATCAAAAATCACTTTAATAAATACACTTTAATAATGTCACTTAATAACAGTTAATGAGACCCCATCATCTCGGACCCTTTCACCTAGGCACCTTATACAAGAGTACCTCTGAGCTACCAAAAACTAGCACTCCCTCTTAGCGAGGGAGGTGTTACTCACCTCCACCAAGATCTGTCTCCAACCTCTACTCTCCAACAGTTGAAGTTGCTCCCTCTGAACCTGAAGGTCCCTCAGCCCCCTGCTCTGGATCATGTGTTGCAAATCTATGTTAGTCTACTCTGAACTGAGAGTTCTTCTCACTCTCATGCTCGTCCTCAAGAGTCATCTCATACCAACTTGATCTCATAGAGCTGCAAGAATCCTCTCCACTAGTTGCTACCACTAATGCCAATGAGTCTAATCTCCCGCCAAACTCACCATCCACAGGGCGACTCCATACTCAAAATGTCCTGCCATCTCAGATGCCTAGCAATCTTGCTACACCCAAGCCCCCACTCACCGGATACATGAAAACTCGTCCTTCCAAATGAAGAATTGCATATTTGTCATCTTCCAGAGCTGACACTGAGAGCAAATTCTTTTTCAACTCTGGAACAAGCAGCATTCCACCAATCGCCAGATAACCTCCATACTCGAGTTGGAATAGAACTCTTCCAACTCCTAGTGCACGAGTGCCAACATACCCATCGTCCACAAGCATAACTCTATATATATCTGTCAACTCTAGGAACATTTCTCGTGTTCCGTCATATGGCATGGTGCTCTGCCATTTATGTACCATGCTCTAGTATCTGAACTCTCAGCTACACTGTTGTCTAAACGAACTGAGACAAGAGAGAATTCCTTCTTGAATTTCTTCGCATACTCTTCTACTTCAGCTGAAGTGGCAGCCTCAGACTCTTCTTTCTTCTTGTTCTTCTTTTTGTTGGACATTGCTCAGCATAGTGACCATAACCCTGGCAAGCAAAGCATCTCACTTTGTTCATATCCTTCTCATACTTGGCTCCACTGCTCAAGCCTCCCTTCTTCTACTTGTCCTTAGCTATAAGGGCTACATTCTCCTCATCTTCCTTACTGTTTGATGAGCTATCCTGCACATAGCTTCTCTGGGTCTCCTCTTGAATGAAGTCATCCCAAAGACGGTCCCAAGAAGGCATGTTTTCTCTGGCTACAATGGCCTCCACGAAAATAGCCCATGGCTTGGCCACGCCATTCAAAGTTGTCTACACTAGCTCACTGCCCTCAACCTTCTCCCCAACTACTCCAAGCTCATCCCTCACTTGAGTGATGCTAGTAAGTAAGATGCAACATTTTTAGATGTAGCCATCCTGATGCTCTTCAACTTCTCTCTTAGCACCATCTTCCGGTTTTCATTCAAACTCTGGTAGAACTTGGTTAAAGCATCCCACATCTCATAGGCATGATCCTTACCAGTCACATGAGGAATGACATGGTCCTTTGCCGTATCAAGGATAATCCTCTTAGCCTTGATGTCCTTCTTGTTGAAGGCTGCCAACGCTGCTGCATCTGTAGAAACAGGTACCTGCACCAAATTAGCTTGCATGATATTCATGATGTCCCACAACTCATTCTCCTGCAGTATCAACACAATCCTTGCTTTCCAAGAAATGAAGTTGGCTGCCCCGTCCAACCTGTCCTCTATTCTCAATCTAGTGGCCATCTCACTGAAAATACAAATCCAAAGTCTGCCTATTGACCAAAAGTTTCTCTCTCTGCAAGTCTGAAAACTCAGCCCGCAAGACAAGGCAATCTCTTCCCACCTGTGCCAAACTTCAACTCAGTTGTCACAATAAGCAAATCTCATGCACCTACAGCTGCTACAGAGTCAAAATTAACCCTTCTCATGCAAATCGCTTGCACTCTCTACTGTACCAACAGTCTACTGAAAAATCAGAGAAGCCAGCTCTGATACCATGTAGAAAAACCAACCAAATTTGTGCATAAACTCTGTCACAAGTTTTGTCAAACACTTTAATGAACCTCTAATATTAAACTTCTACAATCATACTCATTACCACACTTCACTGACATTCAATATATGGGACTGTAAGCTAATGTACTGTCCATCAAAGCATATAAAGCAGCGGAAAATAAAAAATCAGCAGACTGTAACAGCATTACAACACAGATTTTTGGGCAAACATAGACCCTGGAAAAACCTCACACCTTGGAGAAAACCAACCAAGAGAAATTTTATTATATATCTTCTTCAAAAGAGAAAGTACAGCAGTTATATATACAACAGTAAGCCAAACTTATCTTAGACCCAGACGACCAAAATATTGCTTCAAAATTAGTGTTGTAGATGCAATAATTTATGGGCATTTATTGCCTCAAAATGCATGCCACATGCTTGAAAAACTACTTCTCAAAATGCATGCCACATGGTTGGCATAACTTAGTCTTCAGTCTCAATCTGTGTGCCTCCTGTAGCAGCAGCAAGATACTTTAATTTTCATGCCACCTTTGCCTTGAAAATCACGCCTAGCTAGCAGCAGAATCAGGTTGTACGGACTGTGTACAGACCAATTAGTTTCAGCAGTCTCCCTCCTCGAAAACTAAGCCAATCTACTCGAAATGTGTGCCCAAGATGTCTTCTTGAACCAGTGCCAACACTCGATTTCTGTGTAGCAGTGCCTCCTCGAACTAGGTGCCCTTCTCTGGTTACTATGTTGTTGTAGCTTGCCTTGGAAGTCAAGCCAATCCCTAGCTCTCCTCTCTCTCTCTTGAAGTTCGTGACGCTCTCCAAATGCTATTGGAATGCATGCCTCTCTGTTGGATTAGTGAAAATGAAGTCTCATGTCTTTTTATTTCCTCATTAGGGTAACTCTCGTCTCTTCGTCTTCTATGGTTGAAATTCGATCTTGGCCTCAAGATCAACGGATGAGATCTATTCTCAAGTTCACTTGAATCTTTAAGTGAAACTATATAAAAGTCCCATTACATTTGAAAAGACACTTTTACCTAAATATTAAAAAGGTACACTTTATAATTTAAAAGTCACTTTATATTTATCAACTTCATAAAGTACATCAATTTTAAATTGTAAAATCACATCAAAAAGCACTTTAATAAAGTCATTAATGACATTTAATGAGACCCCATCATCTTGGACCCATGCACCTAGGCACCTGATGCAGAAGTACCCCCGAGCTACCAATCATCTCGGACCCTTGCACCTACGCACCTAATGCAGGAGTACCTCCAAGCTACCAAAAACTAGCAGCTAGTGGGAATATTATAGACTAGAGAGTCAGGGATTCTGGATTCTCTCAAATGTAGGGAGTTTTGCTTGATGATACTCTTACTTCAAAATTCTCTCGATGTTAATTTTTAATAACCAAATCTGATTACAATTTATTCAATGGTTTTTATACCCAGATTTATAATGCATATAAAAACTGAATTAGAAATTACAACACATTGATTACTAATGCACAGTGGAATAAAAATAAACAGTACCATACATAGTTGCACAAGATATACCCTAGAAACCCCAATCCCTGGGGAAAACCAACAACAGATTGTCTTTACTATTTCGCGATTCACAGGAATGTATTGGCACTTACATTCAACTAGAGATAGACTCAAACCCTCATATTTTGGTTGTGGCTCAAACCCTCAATCACTGAAGACAAATCCAGCTTGAGAGGATCCCTCTCTCCAAAGCCTCTAAGAGAATCCCTCTCTTAGATTTGATCACTTACTGATCAACCTCTCAATGTGTCTCACTAACTCTCCCTCAGACTCTTTTATAACATTCACTTTATGCAAATACCATGGGCTCAATACAATGGGCCCTCCAATACCATGGACTAAATGACTTTTTACATAAAGTATTATAAAGGTTACTTTTTACAAATAGATTTACAATTTGAGGATACTTCCACATGCTAGACACAAGCCAACGTAGAAACACCTATCCTCACTACAAACTTCAACACTCAAGATGAGGAAGTTGGCCTAGTTCATGATAGTTTAGTTGCCAGAGGATTTGAGGTGCATGAGAGGGATTCTCATGATGACAGGTTGATGACGACCTTGCAAAGTTCAATGACTATTCCATGAGCTTTGCCTTCCAGGATTAGCTTAATCTTGTATGGAGATGGGATTGTCTATATAGGATGTGTCCTAGAGAGTTCATGATGTGGTGTTCTTTGATGGTGACCCATGATGCTAAGGATGATGGCGGTTAGCAATTGGTTGTTGCTCCAGGGAGATATTCCTATATATTCATAGGTGATCATTGTTCATTGGAGGATTGAGATGTTCTAATAGTGTGGTTGATAGTATTTTTGTAGACGACAGTGGTTGATTTCAGGGACTGTAGCTAGTAATGATTTGCAAATAGTAGATTTGATGGAGTTGTCAGCAAAGAAGACAAGTGTTGGTGTAAACACTTTCCTCATAAAGAGGGAGTGTTAGAATTTTAGGTTATTCCAAAAGTATTTACACCAATTTTGGGGGTGCTTCATGAGATTTGGGGTATATGGTGTATGTTCAACCCCCGGGTGGTCCAAAATGGATTGTGGCATGAAAGATTGTTCCTGATGGATATGCACACTTGAGATATATTGCTCAGTAGATGCTTGACCTCAATTAATTGTTGGCTCAGTGTTCTTCCCTTGGGTGTTGGAGATCTCTTTCCTAGATGGTGAACGCACTTCGTGATGGCCAAGTGGAGGATTCACTTGGTAGGAGAACACCCTATAGAGGAGGTGGAGTATTGTGCATCATGGAGGAGGGCTTCAAGCACTAGATGGAAAGTGGCAGCTTGGATTCATGATTGGAGGATTGTAGATGGCTTGGGGATGCTTGGGGCTTCAACCGTGTTCTTGCAAGGGGTAGATGACCCAATGGAGTACTTTTCTTTAGAGGATGGATGAAGTCTGTGGAGGCTCGGGATGGAGTGGTGTGGATTTTCCTTGTGTAGCTACGTCGCCTTGGTGTCCTTATTTTGCATGACATCATCATTGGAGCATGAAACTTGTACTCTAGCGGGTGTCTCCCTTGTGTGACCTACAAGGGCTCATAATAGTTGCTTGTAAAGGCTTGTGCCCACACAATATTATTGGCCTCCCTTACCTCTCATATAAATAAAGGAAGGAGAGTCTTTCATTCATATGACTTGTGTGTTCATTCTTTCTCACTCTCAAGTAGAGGCGACATAGAAGAGGAGCATTTTTCTTTCGGCAAATTTGCATTGATATAGCATAATAAGTTCAAGGACTTGTCTTGAAACCAAAGTCACATGAAACTAAACCCCCCTTTGTTCACTGGTCCAGAAATGCTTCCAGGATGAAAACGGAGACGAAACACCCTAGAAACTCCCTAGAAATGTTTTAGGGTTGTTCTTGAAAATGCTTAAGAAATATTTCTATGGCATTTCCTGTCTGAAAATGGAAAGCAGTTGTGTTTTCTAACACTTCAAAAAATGAATGAAAAAGACCCCTCAAAGGAGGTGGGACACACACAGGAGCTGTTTGTGAGCAACACAACCCTAATACAACAAAAAAACCTTAAAACTCCAAAAAACAAAATAACATAAAATTCATGTTTAAAGGAAGGGTTTCCACTCACCATTCATATAGTTTGCATCTGTGAGGAGCTTGGAGAGTATTTGGAGAGTAGATTTGTATTGGGATAATATTGACACAAATCTATGTGTTACATGTTTAACGTTAGATAATAGATATTATAACTATAACGTCTCAGAGTGACATGTAACCAAATGTAAAATATAAAGTCTAATGTGCAAAGGTGAGGTGGTAAACAACCTCATAGGGCTGTTATAAATATGAGATGTGACATTTATATGTTGAGAGAGAGATGTATTTCAGCATCATTAATAAGTCATTCCATCCACTTTCATTGTGTGTCGAATGTGTTTACTATCCCCAAAATAACATGGTATAAAAGTGGCACTGGATCATGCAATGGTGAAGACTATGCAATCAAAGAAAGAGAAGGCATGCCAATTTATTTGCAAGCCAAAAGAAAACACAGTTTTAGGCTTTTGGAAATGTAAGTTTTCTATTTTTTTAAATAATGTATTAGTATTGCTCCGTTTGCCATCCTCTGAGATTTGGTTCCTCCCCCCTCCCGTACCAGAAACTCCTCAACCAAACACTGAAAGTTGATGCAGCCTAGTTGGAGACTATTATAGTGGTCTAAGTGCATTGCAAATCAGAGCATAGCAACATGTAGCAAATTGTATTTTAGTTATTCATTTTCTTTAGTCAATAATTTCATGTCCAGTGCCTATAATCAACATCAGCTGACGGCATTTCCTTTAGCAGGCTCATTCAACTTGTCAAAATCCCTGGAAGACTTGTTTGATACTACAACCACCACGATTTTATTAATTTCTGATCATTTCTACAGCATATTTTGTTCACTCTTTCTTCAGTTGGACAAAATAAGAATATAATACCTGACCAAAGGGACTGAAAAGTTGTCTCAAATCTTTCTTTGTTGCCTCAAAAGCAACATTTCTGACAATAATTTTTGTTGAACTCTTGCTCTTGTCATGTCTCTTTTCATGAGTTGATTTTGCTTCTTTTCTACTGTGACTCAACTGTAGAGAAAGGGCATGCCCATCAAGAACAGCTCCCTGCAGCAAATTAATCAACCATGCAGTGTAAGAATCATTAAGAAATGGCTTCAAGTACGATCAGATCAATATAAAGCTTTTTATGAGATTACAAAATTCCAACAACATCAACAAATCAATTAGCCTCTGCATTAGACAAAAAGATAGAGTATGCTACCTGTAATTTCTTGCAAACATCCCTTGCTGTTTCATCGGTGTCAAATTCTATGAAACAAAAACCCTTGTTTTCTCTCCCAGGAGTACCCCCCTTCATCTGCACACCAATGGTAGCCACATGAGAATCTCATCATAAGAAAACTAGAATCAGTTAGCAACCATTCCAGTTCACTCTACTCAAAGCAAGCACTAAGTGACAAAACAGTACCATCACACTTCGAATTGCTCCACCCTTCACATGTTGCTCGAAGTGCTTCTTCAAGGCTGCTGCTGTGGTTTTGAAGTTCAAGTTTTTAACAAAAACGGACCTAGACAGCTGCAACATAGTAACATACAGAATTTCAGATCACTGAATATAGTTTTTTTATATGTTCACAACTTAAGTTACATGATGAATCTTAGCATGCCAGAGAAACAAATTTATCAATAGTTAAAACCATGTTATATAAATTTATATACCCATGGCCCTAGTCAGAATTTACATGTTAAATTCATCAACTTAGAAAATACCTAAACTCCGCAATCTTAATATTGAACTAATCACATCATCTACCAAACCTTTGTATTTTGTATTTCAACTTATTTAAAAAAACTGTTTCAAAATCAATTCAGCTTTGCAGGTTGCAACATTGGTACCAGTACCTTTTCTCACTGAACCTTATGATTTACACAGGATAGTGGCTTGTAAGATGCTAAGAAGTGAATCATCACACAAAAAATATTTGAAAAAAGATAATAAAAAACATGAAAAGGGATGTAGCAAGAAAAGTCCTTAGGGGAACAGTTACCAAGATTCAGCATTCAGACATACATCTCCCTATATTCCACTTAGTTAATGAAATAGATTAAGACAATGGGGAATACTTTGGAACGTAAGGCATGGGAAGCCCTGTTCAGATTACAGTCAACTCTAGAAAAATTATGTTGTGTTCAACACCATTGCACCAATCTGCACCAACTTAGCACCTTCTATGCCCTGGATTCTGCTGGAGAAATACTTCTTCCCCCACTTTCACCCAAACACTCACCAAAAACAAACGATTCTGTGCAAAATTCTAGATAATTTAATGTTGAAAATTGCATACAGAACTTCCAAGAAATCTTGGGATTTGTTCCTACAGCATAATTTCATTCATGCCAATTGTTTATGCACAGGTCAACGTCATGGTCCATTCCTATAAAAAAGCACCTCAAAATTCGGCCCTTTGTGCGTCTGTCAAATGGTGTGCCTTGGAAGTTGTGTTGAACCAAATTCTACCCTGAAATGAATGCCTTGTAGCTTGTCTGCTACCTCAAAAAGCATAACTAACACATGTCTACTACCTCAAAATGCACACCTAATTATGCTTTCCTTTTGCATCAAAATGTGTGCGTAACTGTGCTTATATTCAGCCTCAAAATGCAAGCCTAACCAATGACCATGGGTTATCCACTAAGTTGCACTTAGGTGGATTTCCAATGAGCAGTCAAAGACTTGAACAATTCAATTGTTCATCAATGTGTTCAGAAGTTCATCAGGCCAATCAGTGGCCCTTTTTTATTTTTTTTATATGTTTATATCCTGCGGGGAAATTGTAATAAATGACTTAGCATGATGAAATTATGTAAAAGGTTTGTCTTTACTAAGATCTAGCCATCAATACTTTACTCTAAGGTGTTTTTTCCTTGAGAATTATATGTCGTTTTTTAATGACTTATAATTTTCGAGTTTTTCACCCACTGCTTCAAAGCTAGAATAAATGTATATTACCATGTTAATCATTGTTTTTGAGTCATATGAACATGTACCAAGTCCCCAATAGGTTTTTTTTAATTACCGGAAAATATAATTTTTTCCGTTTTTCTAGGCTTATTTTTAATAAGTTAATTAAAAATATTCAAAAGTGCATAAAAGTGTGGCCTAGGGGCAGAATTTGCCATGGGGGTGCTCATTTTCTAACTCAGAGCACCCACCTAACCCTTAAACCCACTTTCCTAAGTTTTCGAGTAATTATTTATCTCTAAAATTAATTATTACTCGAAAATGGTAAAAAAGACCAAAAAATAGATAAAGTGAAAAATTCAGCAACTCATAAAGTAAAAGAAACATGCCGAAATTGAAATTTGTGAGTTGGCGAATTAAAGTAGAAACATTCCTAAGGTTTCTAAAACACTTTGGAGTGTTTTTCTCGGCAAATAAAGGCAAGTCGATTTTGCTAAATCAAGTGGAGCACATCTCTCAAAAAAATGATGGAAATTTGTGAGGATAATAGCAAGTGTTGAGTTATGAATTAGAAGTTGGCATATTTTTTGCCTTTTTCATCCCATGCCAACTCAAGTGAAGTGCTCTCTCTTGGGCAAGTGCACAACCCTCTCTTGGTCATAGTTTCTATATAAGCAAGGCATTGCTCCATTATTTGAGAATGAAGCATTGAACCTCTGCTCTTGTAATTTTGCTTGATCATTTGATCACATGTTAATGAAATATTTTTGAAAGGCTTTGGAGGCCAAATGCTATGCAACCGTCCCCTTTGATGTGCTTTTGGTCGATGTTTTGAGGTGATGTCCAACTAGTCATTAATTACAGTGTTCCACGGGGACGCGCCTCCCAGGGTCAGGGGCTCACCCCCTGCGCTTCCCACGCCCCAGGGGATAGGAGGCTCCATGGGAGACATTTCCCAGCGCCCCCCTTTCTGCAAAACTTGGGGAAACACAGGTCTAGGAGTTTCTCGGATTGGGGGGCTCCCACACACCCCCTCCTAAAAAATGGGGGGTCCCACATGCCCCCAAGCCCCTCAATTTTTTAAATTTTTTTACTTAAAAAATAATGGTTCATCTTAAATTTTAGGATTTTACACTAAATGGTCATTATAAATCGAAATAGAAACAAATAAAAAGAAACAAACATCGATATGATATGCTTGGCTATAACGATTACACTAAACTCTTCGGGAACATAAAGATGCTAGTATGCAAATGGTGATGGGATGAGGAATTGATATGTTTATATGTTGGGGTTCATATTTCTTTTTTTTTCTTTTTTCTTTGGGGTTCATATTTCTTTTTTATTTTAGAGACCGACCCCCCTTTGTTAGGGACCCTAACGCCCGCCCGCTCCCCCGTCCCCCAAAATACCCCAAAATTTTGGGGTGTCTCTACACGTCCCCAATGTGTGTTTCCCCACTCCCACGCACCCACGTCCCCAATGTGCGTTTCCCCGCTCCCACGTCACGAAAACTTGGTGGAACACTGATTAATTACTTTGCAATAATTATTGATTTATCCAGCTTAGAGGGTTGTTCCAAAACACTTAGAATAAGCATTCATTGTCTTTGATTTGCTTATTAATGCTAGATTAATTAGAGATAATGAAGCAACATGTGTATTCAGTTGTACTAATGCCCTTCTAATCTTTGTTAATTAAGCCCTGGATTTAATCTCTTTTGGCAAGTGTTTGTGACAATGCGGGATAGGTGACTGAAGGAGGAAGTTGAGCTCAGTTGTTTCTTCATCCATCTTCAGTTTTCCTTGTTTCATTTCGTTTAACTTCGTTGGGTTGCGAGCACATCCGATCTTCTTTTCTTTCAAAAATAGAGCTAGTTCCTGTTTCTTCTACCTTCAAAAAACTCAAAAATTATTGGATACCAGTCTTTTTAATTTTTTATCTCTCTTTATTCTTAAAGTTAAATCTTACTTAAGATCTGATATATATGTTTAGATCTCAATTTTAAAGCATATTTTTGTAGATCTAACATAGCTAGCTTCTCAATTTTCAAGTAATCTAATAGTAAAATTTAAAGATTTGAATAAGAAGTTAGTATATTGATTTTTAATTGACTATCTAGCAGAATTTAAAATGCTTTAATTGGCTGCCCCAACAGGCAAGCCAAGATCCCAAGGAAAGCTTGCTTTCCTTGGTTCCTTTACTTGTTTTTATCATAGTTTAACTTAGTCTAATTTTTGTAATTTTTTTAAGGTTGTCCAAAGACACTTGTAAAGTGTTTTTGGGCATCTTTCATCACTAATAGTTTGCTATTTTTGCAGCATTGATGAACAGATAGGAGGAGACTTTGACAAAATTTTGAACTTTGACTATCCGAAGCACCCTAGACGCTCTTACCTTCTTCTAATAAAATTTTCCAATAAATTGTAAGCTTAGTGATCCTATTTTTCAAAGGATCACAAGCATTTCTGATTTTGTAATAATTAATAATAAAAAGAGCAAGTGGGCTACACGACGCCCACACCCCATCCCCCCTGGGAAGGATTATCAGTGTCTCTTTTCTTGGAGTGTTTTTTCTATTTTTTTTCTTGTAGTTCTTAATTAACACAAACACAATCATCTTAACATGTTGTATACTTTTTTACAAGTAAATTTAGTTTAAAGTTGCTTTAAATTTATTAGATTTTGTAAAGAACACTAACCCACTACGATTTTTCCTAGTACCGAAAAGGAAAAGAAAATCATAGTGTAGTAATTAGTCTCATAAGTTTATTTATATTTACACAAAGCACACAATCCGTCCTAGAAGGGCTGTATCGTTTTGTACTTTGCTTTTTTCTTGAAATGGAACAAACATTTGCTTCTTCCGTGTATGCTCTACCCCTCGCAACTTTGTCCGACTCTTGGGGAAATCAAAAGCAGACGTGTGCATTAATTAATTACTCACATTTAATTTAATCAACTCACATTAATAAAATTAACATCCCCTAAACATTACGAAAATCCGGTGTAAACGAGTTTGGTGAATAGTGGGCAAATTCTTCAAGGAAAGCGGGAACAACTAGAAAGTGACCATGAATGAAATATAATGTAGATTGATAAAAGATATAAGATGATATTTTACAATTACATTGCCTTGGGCTTTATAAGCCATTTTGCACATTTTCAATATAAGTCATGTCTTTTGACTTTTCATAATTATTTGATTAATTATTTCTTATTTAATAATTTTTAATTATTAATATTAATTTATATTAATATTAATAATTAATTTATGTTATGTTATATTTTTTTATATAACATTGCCTTCCCCTTAGAGAAGCTTTGTCCTCAAAGCTTAAAGAAGACAAGGCTTACGTCGGATTTATTGGTTGTAATGTCATCTCTCAACCCTTTATTTTGACATTTGACGAATGAATCGATACGAGTTACGAATTCCAAGGAAAAAATGTCGCATTGTCTATGATGTGGCCCATCTGAGATCTATTTTCATTGGAGGTGTTTGTCGATCGTCTTGTTGGACAAATATTCTTGTTTTCTCCTTAGGTTGCAGATTTTGTGTTCTTTCATTTCTGAATTTATAACCCCTTTGTTTATGTTCATTTTGACCTTGTCACTGGTCAAAATGCTTTTGTCGTTTGGGTGTCGGTAAGAAGTTCTTGTTGCTTGTTTTTCTGCTAGATTGACTTCCTTTTGAACTGTGATGGGAACCAAATTTGTATTCGCTTCTTAATCCTCATCTACAGTTAGTTTTCCAGATAGTTTGGATGCTTCCTTTTGGATTTGAACTAATTTGTTCTCTAATAGATTATTATTATTCTGAATCTTCTCAAACCTTTTGTCTTGCAACTATTTGTCCGCTTTTAACTTCTCGATTTGTTCTTCTAGTTCTTGATTAACCTATTTCATGGTGGAATTTTCTTCGTCCTTTCCCCGTAATTTTTGCTGGAGAGCTTGAATCTTCTCTTCTAACTTTTGACTGTATTGAACTTTATCTTTTGCCTTCTTGATTTGCAGAAGTAATTTATGATTATGATCTCTTAAACGAGAGATCTCTTCTTCTTTACCTGCAATAACCTTGTCAAAATTCTTCTGTATCGTCTATATGGATTTCTCATTCCCCTGCGATAACATCTTTGATATTTTTTTGATGTCTTCAGATGATGCGACTTCTAATTCTAACTTCATGTTAATGTCTTGTAATGTGATTTTCTCCATTTTGTAGGGAAATATTAGAAACTTCTTTTCAGCATTTAAGATAAAAGTCCCCAATGTTTCTATCCACAGTGATCCCAAAATTAGGTCATCGTCACTACTCCACAAGGATCTAACTATAAACTGCGAGAAGCCAGTATAATCTCCAATGTTCCATTGTAAATCTTTTATTGCATATTCTTTGCTATTCCAAAAGTCTAGCCTTTCACCTATATTTGACTCTAGAATCGTTAACTCATTAGCAAATTCATCACTAATATAATTATTGCATTCACCAAGAGCAATAGAAATAGTAATGTCTTCCCTCTAATTGTTACTTTTATTTGGAGTAACATTGAAACATAAGTTTTTAAAGTGCTAGGAATTCTTCCTTGTTTCTTGTCATGAGACTCCATTTTCTTCTGCTTCTTATCCCAAGATATATCAAAGAAAGACATCTTTTATCTTGTAAAGTATATTATACTCTTCAATAATTATTGTTTACCCTTTAAGACTTCTTGTATATTAAATGTAGATTGGGTGGTTGGGAGGAATGAATGTTACCCTCCCCACCCAAGTTCAAATCTTAGCGATTAATTTTATAAAAAAGAAATATTTTCTTAAATAGACTTGTAAAGCACTTTAATCCTAAAAATACGATCGATCATTCACTCTATAATTTAATTTTTTTCCTTCACTCTATCATAAAACCTATTTAAATTAATGTAATGGTTTTTTTATTAAAAAAAAAACAAGTGTGGCTTCATAATAAAATGGGTTGTTGTTTTTTTCCCTTTTCTTCTTCTTATCCCTCTTCTTTTTACCTTTTTGATTTTATGACTTGTTTATACAACCACAATTTTAGGAAACCCTACGATAATGGTTAAAAACCAATTTTCACCAAGTCTAAAATATTAATAATAAAGTATTATTAAATTTTAATAACCAAACAAGGTCTGAATCTTTAGCCAAAAGTTGGACCAGAACGCCGCTCTGATACCATTGAAACGACAAAATCATTTCTTACCGGAAAACCCAATGTAAATAATATAAATATTTCATGAATGAAATATAATGTAAATTGATAAAAGATATAAGAAGATATTTTACATTTACATTGCCTTAGACTTTATAAGCCATTTTGCGTCTTTTCAATATAAGTCATGCCTTTTGACTTTTCATAATTATTTGATTAATTATTTATTATTTAATAATTATTAATATTAATATTAATTTATATTAATACTAATAATTAATTTATGTTATGTTATTTTTTTTATATAACACGATCATAGTGGCATCAAGCTATATAAAAAGCCAGTGTACCATGACCGAAGAAAACACATAGACATTCGGTACCACTCCTTAGGAGATTGTGTACAGGAAGGAACCATTCGGTTGGAGTACATTCAAACAGATGAGCAGGTGGCAGACATTTTCACCAAGGCAGTTTGCAGACGCAGTTTTGTAAAGTTCAGAGACAAGTTGGGGTTGCTACCGAATCCCTTCCTCGTTGAGAGGGAGTGTTAGAAAGTGGCAACAAGGAAGTCTTCTATCATTGCATGTTTCCTTGCATGCTAGAAGACATTAAAAAGGAAGACAAATGTATTAATGTGATTTTCCTAAGTTTAGACTTAGCAAAATACATTAATTAATCTAATTTGATTTTGACTTAATGGAATTACTTTTATAAAGTGAAAAGTGAAATCATTTAAGTGATGGCTAATCTAATCTTGGCCATTGATCTCACCGGAGGATCACGTCCATTGATCCATAGTGAGGGTTAGGGTTTTCGTTTGGCCATTGAGTTAAAAGGGATTTGGTGGAGAGGACACACACACACAAAGACAAACAAGAAAGTCAGACTGAGAAGTTTGCAGAGAAAACAGAGGAGCACTCACCCAGAGGACTCGTCGTGTTACCAAGCAGAGCACAAGGCCGTGCAGAATCACACACAGGGAGGTCGTACGCAGCAGAGGGAGGTCGTACATCAGCCGTACAGATTCCATACAACTGACGCAGGAATTGTACAAATCCGTACAGCTGACACAGGACCGTACAGCTGACGCAGGATCCTTACAGCTGACGCAGAGGATCGTACAGCTGACGTTGAAGGTCGTACAGTTGCGCGAAGGGATCGTACTATTTGTTGGGATTTCTCAGTGATTTTGCAGAGATTCTATTTTTCCAGGTTGGGTGTATTGTATTTGTAACTTCGTCCCATATCTTCATAATAGAATTTCATATCTGACTAATGCACCGGTTTTCCTATCTTGGGTTTTATCCGGGGGTTTCCATACCCAAAACACTGTGTCTATATTGATGTGATTGTTGTTGATGTTTCTCAGTATTTACTTTTCGCTGCATTACTAGTAAAATAAACTCATGTGTGGTTATCAGTAGAAATTAAATATATACTGTTTAGCCCTAATTTGAGTTTTAAAGGAAAATTTACATACAGCACTTGCAAAGCTTATCCATTTATCCTCAAGCATACACAGTCAAGAATGCACTTAAGCTACAGATTTTTTTGCATACATAAACTAACATGTTCTCCACAGGCCTGATAACAAGTAATTCATACATGAACCAGTTTATTCATTACAACTATGGAACAAAACTGATTTCAAGCAATGAACAAGCATCTAGATGAACAACTCAAGCTATCATTCCAATTTCTTCAATCGTGAATAAACATTCATCCATTGCAGAACAATTATGGACATTCATGCACAAGAATACTTATCTTTATAAATGACAATAATTCTAAATACCTGGCTATGTGGATGCAACGTTCCACCCAACCGTAGGTCTCAGCTCAACCTATATTCTTTCAGCACTCAAAGACCACCCCCAAGCTAGGCTATGTTATCCACTAAGGAGAGTAACTCTCAGGCTTAAAACAACATTCAGCTGGGTTTATCAAACCAACAGATAGGTAAACACAAGACTATCAACCAGTATGCTCAGCCATGAAACTATGGCATCTTTGTGGCTTTAGTTGGTCATAGTACCCATTTTTCCTCCACATACAGTTGAGGAAGGTTCTCTTCTCTGCTTTCCCAGTCCCTCGGGTAATTCATTCCCTCAATACTGTCCATGTGGAAATTTCACCCAAGTGATATAACAATTACACTCACAAAATTGCTAATCAAACATGCAAAATTCACACAAAAGGAGACTGAAATTGGAGCATAACACAATCCTGTATTGAATAAGTGTACATAATCCAACCTTGTCAAGTAATAGCCTGCTCAAATATATAATTACATGAGAGATTCGAAAGCATAAGAATGCTATTCGAATTGGTCAAAAAGCAGGCTTACTAAAACTAGTCAAATCCCCCATAGGTGCACAAAGTACTTTCCAAATCTATGAAGATGCTCACAAATTGGCTAAATCAGATAGGCTAGCTAATAAGTGATGGAAAGAGATCGTATCCATGCTTTTGTTTAGAGAAAAGGAAGGAGGAGGATGTGGGCAAAAAACAAGGCAGTTACTCCTAGACTAGCTTTTCCCTTTTGCCTTAAAACTGTTGTAAAGCAAGGCAGCTTCCAAAAAAAGCAGAACTGCACTTTTACAAACCAGGAATAAATGCAGACTTGCTAAAAATGTTTCCAGGATGATTCCAAAGCGCTCCATGACCCAGTTTTAGCATGTGTTGACTTCTAGGTGCAAGTGGAAGCCAACTAGCATAGTGAGGAATCTAGGAATAAGACAAAAATGATTAATTATTATCAAATATGGGTAACTATGGGTTGATTATTCTAACACCCCCCCTTAAGCCTGACTTTATGAGTAAATATCAGAAAACTATAGAGCCTAGCAACAAGGCTTAGTCACCCTTTACATACTGCTTGTCCATACAACCAAGGAAAGAGACAAAAACCTAGTGGAAAAAATCCTCCCTTAAACATGGACATGAAACAAAATTTTGGAAATCTTGTCATCAATCATGCTTCACCACATGATCAGCAATCTCCAGCAGTGATTTGAGATTACTGAAGGTCTTCTCACAAAACACCTTGGTGAAGATGTCTGCTACTTGCTCTGAAGATGCGCAGTAGAGTAGAGCAATGGTACCATCATGCACAAGCTCCCTGATGTAGTGCATATGGATCTCAATGTGCTTGGTTCGTTGTCTTTGAACTAGATCAATGGAGAGTCGAATGGTGCTTTGATTGTCACAATAGATGACAGTAGAAAACTCTAATTCGAAACCACATTCTCCAAGTATCCCCTGCAGCCACAAACATTGAGTAGCTGCATTCACAACTCCTCTATACTCTGCCTCTGTAGATGAGAGTGTTATGGCACTTTGCTTCTTACTTGACCAGCCGATTGGTCCATCTACAAGCATGATGAACACATATCCTGAAGTAGACTTTCGATCTATGTTCTCACTTGCCCAATCATTGTCAGTAAATCCAACTAGATCTAAGTCAGATTTTGCGTTATAGAAAATCCCATGAGTTCTTGTTCCTTGAACAAAGTTTAGGATCCTCTTGGTTGCTCTCCAATGGATCTCATGAGGCTGATCCATGCATCTCGAAGCCACACTAATTGCATAAGATAAGTCAAGTCGAGTATGTGTAAGATAAAGCAAACAACCAATCAACTGCCTATACAGTGTGTTATTTACCAAAGGAAAAGAACCTGCTTCCTCGAGCTTAACTCCTGAGAGGAATGGAGTCTTGCTTGGCTTGCAATCTTTCATGTTGAACTTGATGAGCAAATCTGAAGCATACTTGGACTGATGAACTTTGATTCCATGTTGGGATTGAGCAATTTTGAGACCCAAGAATTGCTCAACAATCCCAAATATGTCATGGAAAAGGCATGGTTCATTGCATCCTTCAAGGAGGCAATCTCTTTCTTTGAACTTCCTATAATCAGTAGGTCATCCACATAGAAAACAATAATCATTAAAGAACCATGAATCAGCTTCAAATAGACATTCGGATCAGACTTGCATCGAACAAAATTCAATGGCAATAGAAAGCCATCAATCTTGGCATACCAAGCCCTGGGGGCTTGCTTGAGCCCATACAATGATTTCTTTAACCTACACACTAAAGATGGATTAGACACAAACCCTTCAGGTTGCTGCATATAAATCTCTTCATTCAGATCTCCATTTAGAAAAGAACACTTCACATCCATGTGATGTACTTCCCATTGCCTTGAAGCTGCAATGGCTAAAGCTAGCCTTATGGAGTCTATCTTTGCCACTGGTGCAAAGGTCTCAATGTAATAAATATCATGTACTTGTGAGTAGCCCTTGGCTACCAATCTTGCCTTATATTTCAAAGGTGAACCATCAACAGCAAACTTAGTCTTATAGACCCACTTACACTGTACTAGCTTTCTCCCTAGGGAGAGATCAACTAGTTCCGATCTGTTGTTCTTCTGGAACGAGCTGAATTCTTCTTTCATGGCTTTTTGCCATCTTGGATCATCTAATGCATCTTCATATGTCTGAGGATCTGATTCAACCATCAAATAGCACTTCTCAGCAAAGAGAGGATCTTTCACACAAAGGGCAATCTCAAATTGAGACCTAGTCCTCCTAGTGTCACTAGGATTCCCAGCTAGTTCCCCAGCTGCATGAATGGTCCTTGCTGCCCATTTTGGTCTTGTAGGACTATTAGGATCTGCAATTAAATCATCATTATCAAACATATCAGAATCAGCAAACTCATTAGTCTCTTCACTTACAATCAGTGGTTGTGGTGATGAAGAGGACTCTCCAACTTCAACTGTTGCTAAAGGTTCTTCTTCGAACTAAACAATTCTTTCAATGAAAGCTTTGTTTGTGCTCAAGTTGATCAGCTTGTACCCTTTTGAATCTTCGAAATATCCAACAAATAGGCACTCTTGACTTTGGCGTTGCAAAGCCTTCCTCTTTTCAGTTGGAATTCTAGCCCAAGCCTTTGAGCCAAAAATCCTGAAATGGGTCACATCTGGCTTGTGCCCACTCTAAGCTTCAAAAGGAATAATACCATCAAGCTGCTTATGTGGCACCCTATTTAGGATATAGGATGCACAGTTTATAGCTTCGGCCCAAAACTTTGGTGGAAAAGCTTTAGCCTCCATCATGCAAGTTGCCATCTCCTTGACTGATCTGTTATTTCTCTCAGCAACACCATTTTGTTGTGGTGTGTAAGGAATAGAATGTTGCATCTGGATACCTACATCTTTACAATAATGGATGAACTCAAACTTCACATATTCAACCATTGTCAGATCTGAGGATCTTGAGTCTCCTCCCAGACTGGTTCTCAACCAAGGCTCAAAAGACCTTGAAGAGGTCAAAAACTTCATACTTGTGCTTTCGGAAATAGACCCAACAATACCTAGAAAAGTCATCTATGTATGTGAGTGCATATTTGGCTTGACTCATGGAAATATGAGGGAATGGACCAGCAATGTCACTATGGATTAACTCAAGGGGAGCAGAGGTTCTCTCATGACTAGCTCTCTCATATTTGTGCTCTGGTTGTTTTCCTAGGATACAACCCTGACAGACTCCCTTAGAAAACTTGATCTTTGGTAACCCTATGACCATATCTTTATCACTCAAATCAGAAAGATACTTATAGTTAAGATGGCCAAATCTCTCATGCCAAATCTTGCTTACTTCATTAGCATGAATGAGAAGAGCGAAGGGGTTTGAGTAGGGTAGAAAATGGGAAAACTTGTATACCTTCAAAGTGTGATCCACAACACCTTTTGCTATGACTTTACCATTCGAAATCTCTGAGATTTCAACTTCATTGGGGGAGAAGATGACTTTCTTTGGAAACCCAATGTGAGTCATCTGATACACTGACAAGAGATTAGAAGCAAGACCTGGAACATACAACACATCATTGAAATTATCATGGTCAAGATCAATCCTACCCTTCCCCAAACTGTCAGTAACAGAGTCATCTCTCAAAACAATTTTAGGACCTTTTGAATTGTCAAGAGAGGAGAAAGCCTCCCTTGTCGAAACCATATGTCTGGAAGCTCCAGAATCAATGATGAAGCTAGGTGAGCTTGAGGTGCTAGCAACCAAGGCATGTACTCTCTCCTTGTCTTCTGAATTTGATCCTCCTTCCCTCTGCTTAGAGCAATCAGGAAGGGAGATGGTGTTCTTCTCCAAGAGTTGGATCAACATGTCAATTTTCTTTGTCATACAAGAGCTCTCAGGATGATATCCCTTACTGCAGTATGTGCACTTGCTCAGTTCTCCTTTGTTCTTCTTCTTTTGGAAGTTCTTCTCGGTGCCTTGGGGATCCTCTTGAGACTTTGACTTGTCTCTCTTTTGCTTAGGTGGTTTTTTGGCTTTTTTCTTGCCTTATGAATCCAACCTTGAATCTCCAACAACCAAAGCTTGGTCTTTGGAAGGTTTGATGGTGCCCATCATTACCAATTTATCTTGCTCTTGGGTGAGGAATTCCATGAACTCTGCAAGCTTAGGCATCTTCCAGGCTCGTGCTGTCAACTTGGTGGCATGGAAGGTCGAAACAAACTCTGAGTAGTCAAGACCAAGCTTAGAGAGTATGGTCAAGACTAGTTGCTCATCCTTCTTTTCAATCCCACACTGTTTTCGCTGCAAAGCAAGGGACTTAAACTTGGAAAAGTAGAGTTGCAATGATTCGAAGCTACTGGGACTTAAGGAGATCAATTCATTCTCGAGTTGATGTCCTCTCATCTCATCTGTCTTTCCAAAAAGCTCTTCAAGCTTCTCCCAAACCTCATTAGGTGATGTCAATGCATCAAGATGAAAGAGGTCTCTTGAAATGCTCAAGCACAAAAGACCATAGGCCTTATCCCTCCTGTTGTGCCATTTAATTTTCTCTGCAGCTGCATTGGGCTCTGCCTCAGTTGCCATGGTAACCCTGTAGAGACCTTTCGCTCTTAACAATATCTCCATCTCAGCTTTCCATTCGAAGAAATTGAATGGAGTCAAGATGATCCTTTGAGATTGGTCCATATCTCAGCAACTGTGCCCTCCAGTCAGCAGAATGTGCTCCTAGTCAACAGAATGCGCTCCCAGTTAGTGATGTCGAACCTGCAATAGCAATATGGAAGGAGAGAAATCGATCTACAAAGGCTCTGATACCATGTGGAAATTGAACCCAGGTGATAGAACAATTACACTCACAAAATTGTTAATCAAACATGCAAAATTCACACAAAAGGAGACTGAAATTGGAGCATAACACAATCCTGTATTGAATAAGTGTACATCATCCAACCTTGTCAAGTAATAGGCTGCTCAAATATATAATTACATGAGAGATTCGAAAGCATAAGGATGCTATTTGAATTGGTCAAAAAGTAGGCTTACTAAAACTAGTCAAATCTCCCATAGGTCCATAAAGTACTTTCCAAAACTATGAAGATGCTCACGAATTGGCTAAATCAGATAGGCCAGCTAATAAGTGATGGAAAGAGATCATATCCATGCCTTTGTTTGGAGAAAAGGAAGGAGGATGATGTGGGAAAAAAACAAGGCAGTTACTCCTAGACTAGCTTCTCCCTTTTGCCTTAAAACTGCTGTAAAGCAAGCAACTTTCAAAAAAAAGCAGAACTACGCTTTTACAAACCAAGAATAAAAGCAGACTTGCTAAAAATGTTTCCAAGTTGATTCCAAAGCGCTCCATGACCCAATTTTAGCATGTGTTTACTTCTAGGTTCAAGTGGAAGCCAATTAGGATAGTGAGGAATCTAGGAATCTAGGAATAAGACAAAAATGATTAATTAATGTCAAATATGGATAACTATGGGTTGATTATTCTAACAGTCCTAGGGAGGTAAAGGGGTCCAGACTGCCAAACCAATAGAGATTTATGCCGTCGCGACCTTGACAACCCAAAACCAATTCCAAACAGTTTACAACATTCACAGGCTCGGCTCTGCCTCTACATGCAAGTTTCCTATGGTCGTTGTTGGGCAATGGGAACACCACACACACAGTAATTTCCTTCCCGATTCTTTTACACAGGGTTACAGATGGACCATGGCACAGGGTTCTCTCAGCTCTCCTATGCATTGAATGGGATGTGAACTTACCAATGGAACGGTTGAACGGCGGAATGAACTACCTAGCGATTTGCAGCCACAATCCCGTGGGCGGTTCACGGATTCCTAAGAAATCAATTGGTTGTTGTGTCGAGCTACCTCGCCCATATCTCATCCTGCCAATCTCTTGACTCAGCCATGCTTCCATTAATGGCAAGTGTTGATGTATTAGCTACCTCTTGTAGCATAACTAATGGGTGGCAGAAAAATCTTCTTGGGTTCTCATGGTGACACATGGCAGCACAAGGGTGATTCTCCCAACCCCCTCACCTCTCCCTAATGGGTAACATAGCCCCCATCATTCACGTTGCCCCCATAGCCAATCTCTTGGTACTTTTATTAGCATGGTGAATATTTACATGTTCTCACATCCTCCATGGCTCACTAACACATGGACTACCAATCCTAGTTTGCATGCCTTCAGAAACAGGGCATCCTTTAATAGGGCCTTGGCCTTGAGCTCCACGTTAGGAATTCATGCCAAGATATTTACATCATTTATACAATAAGCCAATATACTCTAGGGGTCATAATGGGGACATTACAACTTGAATATATATCTCAACCAAATACTAAACTAGGAGCTAATCTAACTCTCATCCAACAACCTCCTAAAACCACTCAAGAAGGCTATTCACGTAGAGGTACTCTCTACTTGACAATAATCCATACAACAACAAACTTACGTGACAAAATATTAACACACAAGACAAGTATGAACTAACCATTTTCTTGCATTTGCCCATGTTGTAGCATACTAGTATCACTCAATATTAAACTAGATGTAAGAAGGGTCCTAAAGGTGCATCCTTTTGAGGGAATGTTGAAGATTATGTATGGAGTGTTGGAAGATATGGCCAAGAACTATATTGCAACTAGTTGTATGATAAATAGAAAAATAAGAACTTAGAACATTGTATAAACACCCACAAGGAACTTCACTGTGTTACAAAAGAATTATTTCATCCCTCGCTTCTCTTTATACAATTGATCATTGTTTTCTGAATGAACACAAACATGGATAGAAGTATAGCTAAGCTTGAAGGCTTTGAATCTTAATCGCAACAGTATGCTTTTGGTTTCTTGTTGTAAAAAAGCATTTTTAAATCTTAATAGCAGTAGTATGTTTTTGGTTTCTTGTTGGTAAGTTAGCATCTATACAATAGGTAAAGGATAGATTAGGCACGAATACAATGTACCTAGTATGGAAACCCAAAAATTGAGGACACTAATAGGTGGTACTCTCTCTCTCTCTCTCTCTCTCTCTCTCTCTCTCTCTATATATATATATATATATATATATATTCTATTAATCCTTTGACCNAGTAATTAAAATCTTAATATTAAATGTTGCAACCCACGATAAATTATGTATAAATGATCAGAAGACAAAAAATCATAATCAAATTTGAAAGCTATGTTTCAAGTGACATTTGTTTCAACATCGTCATCGTCACTATTCAATGCTTTAAGGAACCAGTTACTCTTACCTCTACATCAGCAAGTGTCATTCATGGATCGTCTTTCATAAATTTTTGAGGTCCTCTCTTTTAAATTTTTGGGTTACTCCAAAAGTATTTACACCATGTTTGAAGGTACTTCATGAGATTTGGGGTGCTTGGTGTATGTTTAGCCCCTAGATAGCATGAGATGGATTGCAACATGAGAGATGATCTTGGTCTCATCGGGAAGACAAATAAGGATAGCAAAAAAAGATTCAAGAAGGATGGAACAGATACAGGTAAGGACCTGAGTAAGGTCATGTGCTTTTGATGTCACAAGATTGAACATTATGCAAAATAGTGTCCCTTCAAGAAGGGAAAGGGCATGAAGCAGGTTATTGTTGGGACGATAGCAGGAGTTTGAGACTGCCTTTTTCATGGCCTTTTGCTTATCTACTTACAAATGTTGGTTAGTATGTCAACAGTGGAGCTTCGAGACACATGACATATGACAGGTCATTATTCAACAGAATTCAGGAGTAAGAGGGAGGCATGATTCTCAAGCTTTGTGATGATGCCACATACGATGTGAGAGGAGTTGGCTCCCTTTCATTCCAGATGCATTTAGGTGATGTTCTTGAGATATTTTATTTGTTTTGAGTTTAAGGAAATACCTCCTTTCAATTTATTGTATGATGGATGTAGATTGGAGAGTTTCCTTTGAAAGACAATAGTGCACCATTAGTGATTGTACTCTAGCAAGTCCAGGGACTTTAGCTAGAAGGGTGGGAAAGGGTGGCCTTTTTAGGTTACTTGTTGATCAAATGGCACTCACACATTTCGGAGAAAAGATGGTAGGACCTTATATTTCTCAGGAGGCACATGCCAAGCTAGTTTCCAATCCTTGCACTCTAATTGTGGGATCATTCAGTGCGAAGGGCTCCTCCCGTGATCAAGGACTATGTGGAAATTGTTGATCTACTGGCTCAGAAGCATGTAGGAGCAAGTTGTGCTAGTCATGTAGAATTGTTTCTTCCATCCATGTGATTTCTAGTTGTACAAAGGAGGAGAGGTGTGATGATGAGATTGACTTCATCCATGAACCTTCTAGTTATTCATTAGAGAGGTGTGCGGTCTTGATGTAGGATGATGTCGAGATTGATTCCAAAGTTGTAGTTGTTGGGAGTATTATTGAGTACAAAGACAAGAATTATGGATTCTCTCAAACAGAGTGAATTTCCCTTGATGATACTCTTACTCCAAGATTATCTCAAGATAAGGGATTTAGCCTAGTTTAGGGTAGTTCGGGTGTTGGTGGATTTGAGGTGCATGAGAGGGATTCTCATGATTTTAGGTTGATGAGAATCTTGCATATTTCGATGACTATACCACAAGCTTTTCCTTCCAAGATCGACTTGACTTTGTATCAAGATGTGATTTCCTTTCTAAAATGTCTTGGAGAGTTCATGATGTAGTGTTCTTTGATGGTAACCCGTGATGCTAAGGATGATGGAGGTTGGCAATTGGTTGTTGCTCCAGGGAGATATTCCTATATGTTCACAGGTGGTCATTATTCATTTGAGGATCGAGATATTGTGATAGTTCAATAGTCTTGTTGCAGATGACAATGGTTGTTTTTGGGAACACAGGCAATGACCATTTGTGGATAGCATATTTGATGGAGTTGTTGAGGGAGAAGACAGATGTTGGTGTAAACACTTTCCTCATAACGAGAGGGTGTTAGATTTCATGTTACTCTGAAAGTATTTACACCCATGTATGGGGGTGCTTCATGAGATTTGGGGTACATGGTGTATGTTCATCCTAGATGGTCCGAGATGGATTGTAGCATTAGAGATGGTTTGTGATGGATATGAACACTTGAGATAGATTGGATGCTTGACCTCAATTGATTGTTGGCTCAGTATTCTTCCCTTGGGTGTTGAAGATCTCTTGTTTGCATGGTGGATGCGCTTCATGACGGCCACATGAAGGATTCACTTGGTGGGAGAAAGCTCTACAAGGGATGTGAAGCATTGTGCATCATGGAAGACTTCAAGCCCTAGATGGCATGTGGCAGCTTGGGTTCCTATTTCAAGGATTCACTTGGTAAGAGAATGTCCTACAAGGGATGTGGAGTAATTTGCATCATGGAGGGATTCAAGCCCTAGATGGCATGTGGCAGCTTGGATTTCTATTTGGAGTATTGTAGATGGCTTGTTGATGCCTAGGGCTTCGACAATGTTCTTGTGAGGGGCAGAGTGGACACAATGAAGTGATTTGTTGTGGAGGATAGATGGAGTCCGTGGACGCTCGATATGGAGTGGTGTGGACTTGCCTTGTGTAGCTACATCACCTTGGATTCCTTAGTGTGAACAACATCATTATGGGATCATGACACTTGTATTCTAGAGTGTACTTCTCACTTATGTGGCCTACAAAGGCTCATGTAGGTTTCCTATAAGGGATTGTGCCCAAATAGTACTATTGGCCTCCCTTACCTCTCATATAAATAGAAGGAAAGAGTCTTTCGTTCATATGACTTGTGTGTACATTCTTTCTCACTCTTAAATAGAAATGTCACCTAGAAGAGGAGCACACATGTCCTCTCCCTCTCTAGGTCTTCACTTGGGCTTGTTTTTTTCTCTCTTGGGAACTAGGTTTTCTTGGTCTCTTCGGAGTTTCTTGAAGTAACTTGGAGTTCTAGGGTTAGGGTTTTACTCTTGGAGATTGGAAACAAGGGTTTTGGGAGAAAACGCTAGGATGGACTTGTGAAGAAGAGAAGAGGCGGATGTCTTGCATTGGAGATAGTGATGGAAAGATTCTTGCACTTGTTCTTTTGGGTGGAGCAAAGGTTTGATGATTTACCCTAGCAAAGTCATTTGCATAATTCAATTTTGTATACTTGAAAGGAGGGTATGGAATGTACTTTATCATTGAGTTGATATATGAAGTTTCCAGACATACATATCTTGTGCTAATTTCAAATTTGATTTTTAGTTACATGTGTTCTTCATATTTTTCTATTTACATCTATTTATGATCTTGTTGATTGGACATAAGTAAAAGGGCAAAATTGTATAGTGATTTGACATTTAAGGAAGAAAATTAAGGGGATGATTTTACTGTTGTAATACTGCTATTATGTCTACTGTAATAGTATATTTTCAGGTCTGAATATTCACTGATAAGTTTCCCTAGAAGGGATGAAAACTTATCTGAATGGTTGGTGCCTTTTATCCGTAATTGCTGGAAATTTCAGGACTGTCTGAAAGTGAATTATTGTCTTTCTGCTACTGTTTTGTACTTTAATTTACAGCAGTCCTGGGGCAGAAAATTCTGGGGTTAAGATCCAACAGACCTTCTAGAACGAAGGTGAAATTTCTGAATTGCATTGAAGTGTAATTCTGGTGAAATTTCCAACAATCTCCACTAAAGTCCTCTAAATAAGTGTCTTCAAATTCACATCTGAAGCCCTATAAGAGCCCTTCTTGTGAGTCGTGACCAAGATCACTACATGACATCAGTAGAAGATAAATGTTGATGAAGAGCAAATTCTCATCTTTGATAGCACGACATTGTTCATTAAATTATATTTGCAATAATTCTTCTCACAAGCAAAAGGAACTAACCACAAGTGAAAGTACACATATAGAAAGCTATGTAACTAGAGGCATCCAAAGTCACTGGGTTCGTCGTTTTTTCCCCTTAAAAATCGAAAATCGGCGAATTTATTAGTCAGCCGAAATAATTCGTTCAAGTTTGACACTTTTAATTCCAAATTTGTTGCTGTGTATTCTCCTTTGTGAAGCCACCGTGTATTCTCCACTATGAAGTTGTTGTGAAGCACTGAAGCCACTGATTCTTAGCCATCGTGAGTGAATGACATGAGTAGCTTTATGCACAGCGTAGAGGGCTGACGCTGATAGCTGCTGACAATTGTTGTGAACTCGAAAGAGGGCAGAGTCGCAGACCCTGACTGTTGCAGACTCCCCACGGGCAAACTTCGCAGCCCATTGGAAGTGAGTGCATTTGTGTTGTGTACTCCCGATGGACCAACTCCAGTGGCTACTGGCAGTGAATGTGCATTCCTCATCCCAACAAAACTGGACCAAAACACATTTCCAATTATTTTATTATTTTTACGTTCATTCATTTTATTCTTTATTGTTTCATATATTTTATTGTTAAGTTATTATTTATCTACAAGCGCTCTTGTTCTGATGTTAGATATAATAATATTAATAATAATCTTATTCTTACTGCAATTATTATTATTATTAAAAGACCTAATTAATGTTATCACAAATGTTAATTTTATTATTAATATTATATACAATATATATGTTATTAATTTTTTTTTTGTAAGTTCAGATCTAATCTATTAAGGAGAGATAAAAATACAGGTATAAGTACAATTCAGCGTGTTCGTTGAACACGAAAGCAAAATTATAGAAAGCCTATCAGCTTGATCCTCTCGAAGATGGGGAAAACAGATCTTACATATCATACTAATTGTTTGAGACCTAAAGACCTGACTTGACCTGAACAAAACTGCTCTAAGGAGCAATAAACCAGAAAACCAAACTACTCTGAGGAGCCATATACCAGAAAATAACCTGGGAGAGAAAAAATGGAGCACTGAACCTGGCATTAAAGCTTTCGAAGGGCACTTCAGTGATTGGGCAGCAATAGCTGGTACCCCACTGCAGGCCCTGTCCTTTCGTGCCGTTTGCATCATCACCTGAGCCATTGTCGTTGCTGGTTGTGCCGCTACCTGCTGGGAGTTCCGCTTCCGAGCTTTCCTTGTTGTCGGTGGTAGGTTGCTTGACCGATAGAGGAGACGACTTCCTGGGTGGAAGTGCCTTGACAATCTTTCCTTTTGTCCTGGAAAATTGGCGCTGAGGGGTAGAATAGAGGGTGGTGCTCATGGGGGCAGGAGCGGGGGGGATGCTAGGTGAAGAGGTGGAAGCGGGGTGAGGAGGAGCAGTGGCTGGTTGTCCTAAGGGTGGCGCCTGAACAGAGGAAGGAGGGGGGGGGGCAAATTCGCCAAGGGTGGCGCAGGCTCGAGTTGTAACTGGTCAACAGGTTGAGCTTCCAAAGCGTGGTCGACAGGTGGAGCTTCAGGGGCGGCTCGGAAATTGACTGCACGCAGAATGAGTCTGGTTAGCATGTTCTTGATGATCCAATAGTTCCCTCTACGAGCCGGGGTACGATTTGCTGCTGTGAGGGAGCGCGAAAGCTCGTCCTCCCAATCGTCTATCATCGACTACAGCTCATCTGGGATCTCAACATCGAACCCCTCAGAGCTCGCTTGAGCATGGAAGGGTGGCGGTCGAGGAATGTCTCTGCCTACCCTTCCATGTCCTCTTCCTCCCCTGGGAGGGCCTCATCGGCGTGGCGGCGTGATAGTCACAGAGAGCCTGGGAGCGGAGTGAAGGAGGCTGGCGGAAATTGGCTCTACATGCAGCAATCTGGGCAGAGGGGAGCGACGTAATTGCAGAGCGGTCTGAGCAGGAATGAGAATGGTGGGATGATTGTTCATGGAGTCTAAGAGCCCCCGACGTTGTACCCAAAACGCATTAAAGTTGACCTTTAATGCTCTGTACTCGTCCTGCGCGACCTTAACTGTCGAGAGGACGTCTGCTTCGTGGAGAAAAGTGCCCGTCGTCGCCTAGAGCGGGGGAGTCGTCATGCTTGGTGGAGTCGTCATCACATCTGTGATTGAGCTAGGTGGTGGTCTGATCCAGGTTGTCACATGGCCACGTGTACGTCGAGTCAGCACCAGCTTGAGGGGTGATGTACATGGTGACATCATTGCTGCTGTGGGTTTCATGTGTCCACCTGTCACCCGCATCCGGGGTATATATTATTAATTATTAATACTAAAATTATAGTATTATACTAAAACCAATCTAATACTAACATTGGATTATTAGTACTAATAATATTATCATAATACTAGAAAATGCTAAACACTAATACTAAAAAAAATCATATATATATATATAGTCTCTTGAATTTAATGCAGAATTTTATCACCTAAAATTTCATTCCCGAATTTTCGATGAACTTCAAAGTCACCAAACTCGAACACGAATTCAAACCAGGTGACTTAGGTGGCATCCGACATCATGAAGGGACAAACCAATCTATAGGATACTCCATGGTCATCATTACCTTTGCATCCCCAGACCCAAACTCAAATAATTCAAAACCTAAGGCTGCAAACTATCACTATATTGCTATCAATTCCCCTCCTAGTCCAAAAACCATTTTTAAATATTTCACGACATTTTGCGCTACTACCACCTTCGGATAGTTGAATAATACCCTCTCTATTGTCCTTTCTATATCATAACACTTAGAAATTAATTCATAAGCTACCACACAAGGAGATGCATTTAGACAATCCTACCCGAAGTGAATCCTCACCTCCATCAATGGATAATATCGGTTATTCATGCTATCTGTTCTTACTCAGTCATACATGGAGTCAATGTTCTTATAAACTTGCCCCAAACAAGGTGAAACTATGCCTATAAACCAAACAGCCGCTACAATAGGATGAAGAATACCAAATGGATATGTCGTTCAAAATAACATTCAAAGGTAATAATGTACATGTTGCTGCCTAAAACACACCTCACCACAAATAAGTCTGCCAACCGTTTGGTGTGTTCTTGAGGGAAACTATGAGTTTAGAACCCAATGTCACCTCGATTCCTAACTCCTCCATTTAGACCCCAACTCCCAAAATGTCAAGGGGAGTAGTCCCTACTTACTAAGCTTCTTTAAGGAGTTTAATTAGGAGCTGGAAATTATTAATGTGCCACTAGTTAAATGGCAAGCAACCGTGCAAATGTGCAATAATATAATGACAAGCAAACCCTTCTTTGTAGATGAACCAAATACAATTGCAAGAGAAAGATAACTAGCATTAAACCAATGTCTACTTAGATCAGGTTATGGACTCACAAACTTGTAAAAAGATACAATAAAATTGCTAAAATATACAAATTACACTAAGCCATTAATTCACCACAATAATCAAGTAACCGCATTAACACATGTAAAATACTTTAAGCAAATGGACCAATATGTACAAAATATGCTTGTAAGAAATTGAACCAAATAATAAAGAGAACTATGAAAGCAAATAAAATAAGAGGTCGTGATGTTTTGCAAGTGGTCCTGTAGATTTTAGTTCACTTTATGGTCTTTCTTCAGCTTAGTGGATTAATGCTTGTACAAGAAATGCAAAGCTAACTAGTGTGTCTACCTCTAATCTTTATCCCTCAATTGAGAGAAACTGTTGGGTGCTCAACAAGAGAGCACAAGGCTCCCTCCCTCCTAGATCCACAAATCAGTCCCAAGAACAAGTAGGGTGCTCAACAAGAGAGCACAAGGCTCCCTCCTAGATCCACAAATCAGTCCCAAGGACAAGCAAGGTGCTCAACAGGAAGACAATAAGTGCCACGAGGATCACAATAGCCTCTACCCCTCTAGCTCCACAATGAGTCCTTATTTTCTCAATATTGCAATAAATGGTTAAAGTGCCTATTAATCTAGCCAATCAATCTCTCGTCTTTTCTTGTCACCCAGGGTCGGACCAACCGGCAAGAGGAGTGAATATGGGGCCAAAGCAATGCAAGGTCTATTTCACTCTAATCAAAACAAATAATCAATTACGAACAATACAAGCCCGCACGATATTGCAAGGGTGACGAAGCCAACTCACATGCAAGCTGTGGGAAATATAAAAATAAAAGAAAATACAATACGAGCCAACACGATTTTGCAAGGATGGCAAAGCCGAATCACTTGCAAGGTGTGTTGGACACAATGGCCACACTGAGAGGCGGGGTGAATCAGTGTGTGAACATTTTAAACCTTTTTCACCTTTAATTAATCAATCATTATGTTATCAATAGCATCATCATATTCATCATGAGTCATAAGCATAACAAACACATCAAAGAGAAACACAGCAATATATGTAATTTAAGCTTTATTTATGGTAATGGAAAACTCCAATCTTCACGATTACAAAGAGCACCAACTGATGAAAAGAGCACCAACTCTTGTAACAAGACCCAGCCTGGTTTTCTTAGCTCCAACTAAGAAAGGGTTGAGGAATCCAATCCTCAAGTGCAAGACTCAACTTGCAAACAATTGCATGGTCAATCAATCATCTGCTCCATCCAACTGCTCATCAATCTCTGCTCATTCACTTCTATTCATCAATATCGCTGGTCAATCTCTGCTCATCACTCTTTGCTTGTCAATCTGCTCAACACTGTTGGTCATCTGCTCATGTATATCATAGTTACTACTGCTCTCACTAATCATCAGGTATGCATCATCAAAGCATCATCATAGTGTACAAGGTATCATCAATAGTGTACAAGGCATCATCAACATCATAGAGTATAAGTATGCATCACCATCATCGTAGAGTATGCATAATCATCATCATGGAGTACGTATCATCATCATAGAGTGTGCATCATAGTGCATAGGAGTGCACCATCACATCATACCATACTTCATTATCATCGAGTGTATACAATGTTGCATGCATCATCATACAGTATATGCATCATGTATCAACATAGAGTATCATCATCATCATCAAGTGTCAATAAGTCTACATCATATAGTATATATATTGATCATACCTTATAAACAGTGCATGTCAAAACTTGCATATGTCTGTTGTAGAAGAAGTCAAAACTGTAGACTATTTTACATGCTGAGTCGTCGACCTTTGTCAACTTCGAGAATGTGGATGACTTCAAATTCAGATTGTTTTAACCCTAAGAATTCATTGTACAAGGCTCGATTCCACCATCAAAACTCGGACTGTTCAAACTCATAAATTCAAGTTGTAACCCTCACCCAAATCATTTTCAAGAACTTGGACTGTTCATGCACCTTGAGTTGTATATTTGTGCTATGAATGAACTCCAATAAAAAAACCAAGAATGGACCAATTGTTTGCAAGAAGAGTTCAAAATCGAACTAGGGCTGTGTATTTGACTTGTGCATACCTTCATCATCATCTTCATTTGCCTTTTAACACTCCACTGTACATCATAGTAACTACTTTCATAAGCATTGCATATCAAGACTTTTACTTGGGATGTGTAAGTCTGTTGTGGAAGATTTCAAACAAGACCAACCTTGGACTTGAAGGTGACCTCAACCACTGCTTTTCATATGTCAAGAGTCTGCTCATTCATCTAGAGTCTGGTGTTCATCTTGTTCCACAAAACTATAGTTGTCGTTGGTATGTTCATTCTGCTCAAGTGCAGACTTAATTTCCTCATGCACAGTCCTAATTCCAGAGCTCCAAAACACCCATTTTGTTCTTCAAATAGCTCCCTCGGAGATGCCAAAAAGAATTAAAAATACTCCTACTGCTACTGCCTCAATTTGTCTGTTGCCCGTGACTGCCACAAAGGTCTAGACAACCACCGTGGGCTGCTAGCATAGTCTGTTGTTGCCCTACAACAACTTCGTGAGCTGCTGTAGCAGCCCTAGCCACCAACAAAGGTATTATGGCAGCAGTAAGCACACCTCAAACCACTATTAAGTACACAAAATTTGGATTGTTTTAACCCCCAAGCAAGTCCAGAACTAAACTACCACTTAGCGAAAGAAACCAAAAATTATTCTCCTATGGAAAAACTCGAAACCGAGGCTGCCTCAGTCTACTCCTCCTCATGACCTCAGTCCACCAAAAAATCTCAGTGCTATCTCTCTCTCATCCGAAAATCCACATTGCAAAAATGAAGACGTGATAGGGTATTTATACTGCTTTTTCCATATAATTTTGGAGTCGGCCTACATTTATTTTTTATTAAAAAAAATTGACTGAGCCGACTTCTACTTGAATTTTTATTTAATATATTTGTCACCTCATCCTTTGTTTACTTGCATAATAGGGCTGACTTAACCACGTTATTTTTCATCCTTTGTTTACTTGCATAATAGGGTTGACTTCACTTTGATCGTGTTTGAGGCTGGACTAGATGAGCTTCTTCCTTATTTTAATGAGTTCTTCATGCATCAAGGACCAAGTCAAAAGACCAAGAGGAGATCACCAAGGGAACAAGGACTTCTTCAAGGACATCAAAGGTTCCATATAAGCATGAACTTCATCAAGCTTGTGGGCTTCTACAAGGATCAAACATTTCCCAAGTGATATGGGTATTACCATCAACAAGCTACCAAGTGCACCATCATATCTTCAAGCAAGAGTGTGTGAGCATCATGAAGGATGCACAAACTTCAAGAATTATCATACTACCATTTAAATTTTATTTTAGAGTTTGCTTCATTGCCTTTATAGTTAGGGTTGTCGGTCCCATTAAGTTAGAAGGTCATCATCGTCAAGGTGGCAAGTTTGTGGGCTTCAAACCACCTCAATCACACAAGAGGACCTCCAAGGGTCAAGGTCCATCATGCCACCTCCTGTGGCGTTGCCAAGCCTTCTCCTAGGGTACCATGACCCCATCAAAGCATAAATGACCACAGAATCAGTCATTAATGCTCCTTCAACCCATCAAGGGTTTCTCCATTGTCCACAAGGTCTTCATCCCCATAACCAAGGTCTTCATCATCATCAACAGGGTCTTCAGCATTGTCAACAAGGTGGTGGCTCCAAGATCCAACTTTGTGTGTTCAAGGACCTTATAGGACTCCACAAGGTGCTCCAAGGCACAACCCATCTTTGTAAGGGCTCCAAGGCACTGGATGTAAGAATACTGGGATCATCCATACCTGTGCACTGCAAGAGGGACTTGGTGGCATCAATGACTACCTGTGGGGCCACTATAAGTCCCATGTTGGCATCAATTACAATTCAATCAACAAGGTGTGGGAAAATAAAAATTTGAAAAAATAAATACAAACTAAACTAGCCCCAAGCCAATCAACAATTGCTTACGCAAGGGTGGGCAAGCGCAACTTCTGTTGCAACCAACAGATGGCAAACAAAGGAAATTCAAATGCAACTTGAAATGTAACAGAAAATCAAGTCCAAGAGACTCTCTTGGACTTGTTACAATCTCTGAAATTTCAGCGAAAAAAAAAGAGAGCAAAGAGGTCGAAAAAGAGTATTTTCACCCCTTCTTGGCGATGGCCTTGAGACCCTTCTTTTATGGTAGCCTTTGCACCCTTCTATGGCAGAAATTTGGCAGAGTTTCTCCTTGTTTTATCACCAACCTGCTAAAAACAAGCGAACAGAAAATTAAAGAATATGCCCAAGATCACTTTGGGAAAATTCGAATGTTAGTTAAAAAAATATACAAAATTTCTACAAAATTGGCAAACAAATAAATTCAAATAAACTTGAGTATATGAGAGGCTAAATTAGTCTTTTAAACATTCAACAAACTAAAATCAATATTCAAAAATTTGTATGTGAGAAGGAAAAATTATGCCCTCTGCTCTTCAAGATTTGAAAAACGGGGCATCCAACCGAGGAATCTCACTCTTCGGTCCAAATAACCTGCAATTTATAAGTTCTTTGCTACACAACTACAAGAGGGTGAGATTCATATAATGAGCAAAGAAATCATAAACTTCAACCGAGAAAATGTATGAAATTCTTTACTACAAAAACGAAAACTCACATAATATATGGCAAATAAATTACCATAAACGTTACCAAATCAAAGAAGTTTACTTCCTTGGCCTCCCAAACTTGAGTAGCTACTTGAGCATGGAAGCAAATCATCCAAAAACACAATGGGACACAAGATTCATCCAAATATTTCAATTAACTAAGCCAAATGGCTGAAAATTACAATTACCCAAAAATGGGAGAGAATGAGAGCATGCAAGAAGAGAGTGAGCAAGAATATCTAAGATTGCATAACCCAAATGAAGAGGGGAATCCTCCTTAAATAAGAAATGAGTGAGGAGAGATCCCAAGTGCATGCAAGCCACTTGTCAAAATGAGAGAGTGGGAGCTCAAAGAACGGGGCTCACTTCTCTTGGGGTGCCTCCTAGGGTGAGAAATCGAATAGAAATGGGGGAGAAACCCCCCTCTAGTGTTTTAAATCTTCATTCTAGGCACAAAGGGAGGGACCACCAAAGTGAGACACATTACTTTGGCTTATTTTTAATTATCTCAATTTCCATGAAGAGAGAGGGCGCCCCCCCTAGAGAGGCAACTTCAAACTTGTGATACACTTGCATGAGGGGGGGCTTTTTGTCTCTAAAGTCACCTTAGGAACATAACTTGACTTTAGGAAACAATTTTTCCACTCTCTAAGTGACTTTAGGCACTTTTCCAAAATTTGGCTTGCTAATTATTTGACAATTTTCTTGATTTCCTTGACTCACTTAGGCAAATGTATTCAAAACCTTAGCAAGACTTGTCCAAATGACCTCAAACTTTTCCCAAGGGTGTAGGGGGACTCATGCAATTGATATTGAGTACACATACTCCTATTCGTGGGCATTAGATGCCATTTAACCCTCTTTCCAATACAACATTTTTCTGCTACGGGACAATTTTTAATCACCAAAAATGAAAAACTCCTAGGTAAAACTTAATGAAACTCCGCAAGAATCTAGATAGTGTCTAGCATGGTTACATAGAACATTCTTGGGCATTAGTCACATCGTGGACTCGGCCATTCGAACGACTTTCGCCACTTTGGAGGTATTTTTGAGTGAAAAACTCAGATAATTAAAATCACTTAAAAAGAATTGTAATTATCCAAGGGAAAAAACACTCGATGAAAGTACTTCCCTACTGAAAAAGTCCTAGGTAACTAAGTTATACAAAAACTAGACCTTCATGCTGACATATCATTACAAAATCCCCCGTAGGGATGGGGAAATTTCATGAAGAAAAGATAAGAAGAAGAGTTGTCTCGCTTGAAACAACTTCATTAGGTACTTATTTCTCATCTTCAAGGCACATGGTACATGTGCATGGTATATGGTTGGCCACCTAATTGGTTAGGTGGTCAACAGTACATGCATGCAAATAACAAGATAGGAAAGTAAAAGGATTTATCCCTGGGAAGATGGCCACAGGTGAGGGCTTGAGATTGAGTAGAAAAAGCAAGCTTCAAAGCCAAGAAGCCAAGGATGTAGGTTTTTATTACTGTCAACCTTTCGACAACTAGTCTTTTCAACATTTTGTGAGGTATTTCCCTGGCAGTTCTATTCACACTACAAAAGGGTTGCTGGAGTCAAAGGCTTTCTCATGTGGAATGTGTTTCCCCATCCTTGTTGGTAAGTTGTATCATCTAATGGAAGGGTGATAGTCTAGGGGTTTTCATTCCTAGATTCCAAGGAAGCGGATGTTGCATCCCCCCTCTCTCCTTTTGAAAACCTGGTGTGCTTGTTTAAGGGTGTTTGCAAGCCCACGACAATATTAGAAAAGAATGGGGTTATGAAGATTTTTGAAATCCTGGTCCTTCTCTTAAATTTGGAGCCCCTAGTAAACCATATTGAGCGTCGAGCCTCTGCTAAAATGGCCCAGACCAACCAGTTTATGAGAATCTGGCCCTCAACCAAAACCATAGAGAAGTGGGTAAAACTCAATCAGGCAACTTGGAATGATGTGGCAGTAAGGCTCCTATTAAGATTATTTACTTCTTAGGTTTTTTTTCAAATCACAGGAATAGGGACACAGTATCTGAAGGGAGTGCCTATTTATGGAATAGCAAGGCTTTTCATGATAACATGGACAGTGGGGATCGACCTTTTGAAGCAATAGCCTCGTCAACTCAAGTGTGAAAAATAGTTCTGGCATGACATACACTTTAAACAATCAGGAACTTTGGGTTCCTACCTAATGCCTAAAAATATAACAGCAAAGTACACCGGCGTAAACTATGTGTATCTTTGGACATTAACAAGCCTCTATCAGCATTGATCAAGCTTTAAATCTTGGACTACAACTGGGATCAACCAGTTGACTATGAGAACAATTCATTCAAACGCAGAACTTGCTTTGAGCACAGTCAACTTGTTCACTCACGCCCACAACTCCAAAATAAAACCAAGAACATAGCCCAAAAACAATTCCCAAAGAGAAAGCATGGAAATTGTCTCAATTGGGACCCCAAGATCTGCTAAAAATACCACCTCCCAAAGATCGAAAGCAACTGATTTCAACCCTTTACAAGTATTGGAAGATTGAAACTCGAGGAAACGACACAGGACCTCAGCTCAACAAAAGAAAATCCCCGCTGATCAGAACACGCAGAAGCAGAGCTAACAACAACCCCTTTATTATAAAAGATGGTTGCACAAGAGTGGCCTTACGTACAAGCTTCCTAAGGAGGAAAGCGAGATTAGGAGATTAGAAAGAAATGTAAAAGAGGAATAGCACAGTTCAAACCCCAAAACTTGTTGGAGATCAAACATATGGAACTCAAAACTCTCATTCCTCCCTCCCCGCCAAAAAAGGATGAAAAGAAGACAGAAAAATAAGTCATTTCTTTGCAGCAAAAATGACAGTTTCTAATAGACTCAAGGTGTCAAACCTAAAATAAGAATCCCTTTGCTCCAAAAACTCAAGAATTTTTCCTTAGTCTCAAAGCATTTGATCCACATGTAGTGTAGCCCATGCACATTAACAAATTTTCCTTTTTATCTGCAGATCAAACCCCCATTTTGCTTTATATCATTTTTCCCTGAAAATATATTGAAAGTTATATTTATAAAAGAAAAGAAAAAGATAGGAAAGTAACTAATCTTCTAAATATATGAAAAAAACATGATAAACAATACATCAGTGGTACCAATCAAACTGGCATTAATGGGCACAAAAAACAATTGAATGTTAGATTAATGAAATCTACAAGCGTGTAAATGCCACCATGTCATTATATAAATAATACCTCAAATATATCTTTATATGAGAATAACACAACAAAGCAAGCAATTTCAAAATAAATAAGAAACCATAACTGGCAATATTCAAATAGAGCCAATAAAAATAAGACAAATATGCAAACAAGCAAAAACAATAACAAATCCATTTGAGACTGGCCCAAAAATAATCTTTACAACCACCAAGGGTTAAAAATTTTAAATATAAAAATGAAGTAAATGATTAAAGGAGGCAGATGGAGACCTCTTCACTATCAGACGCAACATCCTCAGAAATACCAGTATGTTGCTCCACTAAGACTCTCTTGACTTCAGAAATACCAGTAGACTGACTTTCAATCAGTCCACTTGATCTGTTTGGTTTTGAGGCAAGGATGTTCTCCGGAGCCCATTCTAAATATAAAGGCACGTGTCTGCACTCAAATAAAAATAGTTTTCTTACTAAAATAATCTAAATACCAATATAATTCTCAGTTATCATTACAAATAAAAAAACAAAACCAAAAATCCAAGCAAGAAAATACTTAGAATGGAAGAAATTCATTTGCATAAGGAGAATTTTGGTAGAGATGCTTAGCCTATGCTCCATTTTATGATATTCTCCTCTCTTCACTCACTGCTATTCTCTTCTATAATATAAGTTGAATACATATAAGCAATGCACTCGACTTTCTTTTAAAAGATGGAATTTCCTTTTCATAAATTGAATGTGTTATCCTTGTGAAAATAATCCCCTAAATGGAAAATGGATAATAATATACAAGGCATGGATGGTCTTCATTTTGTTCTAATATTATAAGAAAGAATATCCTTTGATTGGCAGAGACAATATAAGGGTCAACATTTGTCCCGATAGTAATTTGCTAGTATCTGATTGATTTCTGAGGAATACATTAGTGTGGATATGCAAAGCATTGAGTAAAGTTCATCGATTGCTTTGAAATTAATGACCTAGAGTCACATACCATATCAGAAATGTAAGGCTTGAACTAGTATCACTAATCAATCGCCACTAATATAACATGTCACCAATTAAACATGACCAAACTACATGAATAAATCACCATTGTTCAACAAAAATGTTTGCACATGCATAGCTAGAAATGACTATAAAATGTAAGTCTTAAAAAGCTTATATATAACTCAATGTCTATGTTGCACAAGTTTCTGAAACACAGGTACAGGTGTCCATTACAACTAGGATTTTTGCCCAAATTTGCAGGTAATACCAGGTTCTGAGACGGAATATTATACATTTAAAATGATTTTAAAAAAGAAAAAATAGGGGAAATTTTCAAAAATTGTAGAACATCATTTCAAACTTGAAAGTTCAACAATATATCATAATGCTGGCTAACTAATCAGAATCCATTATGCAATACATTTGTGTTAGCTTATTTTCTCATGTGAAGGCCAATGGTTAGGATTAGAGCTTCACAAGAAATTGATTCAAAAGTCATTACACTAGTGCAAATAATTAGATTAGCTTACTTGGTCCAAGCCCGTTATTAGTTAGGGTTCTTCATGCAAAAGTTCTATATGAACAGCCCCATGGGTTAGCCTCAGTGGTTGAGTGCTTTGAGCTTCATTCAAGAGGTCTTGGGGTCGATTACCCAGGCTGGTAGCCTATTGTATGTCACACTTCTTGTCCCCACCAGGTTAGGCACCATAATCAGTGCCGACAGGTTTGTACTAGGTAGTAGGTACCATTAGTGAATGCAGGAAAGTGCCCAGGAGTTTCCCTGCTAGGTGACTCCATTTTGTCACCCTCTTCTCTAGGAGAGTACTTCTTGAAAGGGTTCTTATGGGCATATTAACTTATACATAGGACATATTAACTTATACATAGGCTCCAGATGCTAAAAGAAAAAATAGGGAAACAATACCTAAGATAATTGACGCTAAACTACATGTAACAAACTCCCTCATCAGATAGCCTGATGCAAAGCCAAAATCTCAGGCTTCCGTTACTTGATCTCCTCCACTTGTAAATCTCTCTTGATGGTTGCCAGAGATGATGATAGGCCTTAGGAATCTGCCCTCCATTTATTTGGTTCATGCCCGGCACTGCACCCTGGGTGACACATAAAGGGCATTTGGCCTTATTCTCTTGGACAAGACTGTATCATATGAAATGTCGTATCAATGTTAATATAATCACACCCCTTTTTATTCATAAAAACAACATTTGCAATTGAAGGTGGCATTTCACTGCGTTTTCAAGGTATTAACTTTGTTGCTAAAGCTTCGGTGTGAATTAAGAAGTCAAAATGGAACTTTTATGAAATTAGAGTTTTGTTGTTAGGACTTAGGATATAGTGATGAAACTTAAAAAAGTCAAAAACAAATTCAGTGACAGAACATGTTCAAAAAATAAAGAACTTCAAAATGAATTGCCAGCAATTGAAACAACTATGGAACAAAAGAATCCATAACAATTCTACTGACTGGATTTTTAAATACTATTAAATTTATGACCTCATTATGTATCACATCCATAATCAAAATACCATAATTTGAAGAAGTTGTAGGATTACTCTAACACGAGGAACAAAGACTAAAGAAGGATGAAGATGAAGGTAATAGATAAGATAAGATAAGATAATTTTATTAATGTCCACTAATGACCTCAAAGTAGGTCAACGGGACTGTCGGTTACAATGATAGTTTATGCATGTGGGAGGAACAAACGATCTCCCTATAAAGCAAAAGGAAATACAATATAAGCAATGAAGTATATAGAAGTAAAGATAAACAAGTCGAGCTAAGCTGAAGCATGGAAGAGTTCCTACTTCAGTTCTGATCGTGTAGTCCTGCGAAGGGGCAAAGCAGCTCAGGTGGACAAGATCCAGGAGCCGAAGAGATCAGGGTGGATCTAATACTCCTAACATCCGAGGCTGAACGAAGAAAACTGAGAGGACTTTAAAAGAGTTTGTTGTCCTGTGTCGGGGTCAGTAGGCTCGGGTCGCCCTCTAGCCTGGTGTCGGTGGGGTCTGGATGGCCCTGGAGGGAGGTCTAGTACGGCGCTGCCGCTGAGGTCTCGTGGGTCAAGGTCCCCCAACCTTCCTTGGTCTGGGAATTATGTCGATATCAGGATCAGTAGGTCTCTTGGTGCCTTTGGATGACGGTAGCATGTTGAAGAATGCAGTGATCCGCTGCATGGTGTCTGGTCTGGCAGGAGGCTGGAGGATTTGGGCTCGAAACCTGAGGGCCTCCTGAATATAAAGTGCTGGACATCTCTAGTCGGTGTACCTGAAGAAAGCAGCTAGATTTTGGTCCGCCCTGAACAAGCAATAGAACCGTCCTCTGATCTCAGTAGACAGGGCATCTGAAGATAAAATGTGACTCGGTTTCAACTTCCTGTAGGTGACAAAGTTGGCAGATCCTATCCGATCTATCGATCCGGTGATTTGACTCTACCTGAAGACTATGTGATCCTACTCTGCACTGACCAAGAGGGATCCGAAGGGCATGCATCCAGTGACGAAGCGTGTATTGGGGTCGGACAATGAGCCCGTCCCTGATCTCCAAGAAATGCTCAGCATAGAAGGCCATCTTTGGGTGCAATCCTCCCGAAGGATTGATCCAAGTGACCTGGGTAAACTGCCTGTAAATATCCTCTCTAATGATCTTATTCAACTCCTGTCAGATAGGTAGAAGGTGACCCGGAGCATCAAGAGAGTACTGGAATGGGGAAAGACGATCTAGTTGGATCCCCACTGAAGCAAGAAGGCTCGAGACCCCTATGAGCCAACACTTGGTCTTGCTTGGGCGAGTATCACTAGCAATAGTCTGGGCAGAGCAATAAGTTAGATACGGGTAACTACCCCAGCCTTTTGATGAGTCGGCTAGCACTCGGATCCGATGAAGGAAGGAGACTAGCCTGAAAACTGCCTCGAGGCAAAATGGCTAGGCTCCAAATTCAGCGAGGATGATGTGTTGTGGTATTGTTTGCTTGCACCTGATGATACGTCAGAGGAGGAGGATCTGGACTCTTTCAGCCGATGCCCAGTCAGACTCGAGTAGCGAGGGACTCCAGATCTCTGACCCGTATAAACAGTGGGACGGATCAAAGTATTTAACAGATCCATCTTGGATGAGATATCCTAGAAGTGGTGGCGAAAGCACTGTCTCTCAAGGAGGGCTAGAGACCTATACCCCTTGTTGATTCGAGGCTGGAGGCCTGGTCGTAGACTAAAACAGGGCCCAGAGAACTACACTCCTAAGTAAGTATAAGTACTGGTGATCTCAACTTCCTCCCCCTTAAATAGGAAACGAAGGTCTGAAGTTTTCTTTGTCCCATTGAAGATCATAACCTTTGTTTTGCCCAGGTTTACCGTCAGTTTCCGGAGTTCACAGAACAAGGCTAGAGCATCAAGCTGTCTTTGCAAACCTTCCAGGGAGGAAGATAGGAGTACAATGTCATCCACGAAGAGCAGGATAGAGATCAGGACCTGGTGGAGGAGGCATCCATCTGTTCCCTGTGTGTGCTCCTGGAGGAAGGTCTCCAACTCGTCAATATAGATTCCAAACAGGGTGGGAGAAAGTGGGCAACCTTGTTTCACCCCAATGGTGCTGCGGATGAACTCGAATAGTCCTTGTGCTGTGAGAAGGAAACATGAAGGTCGTGGAAAAGGCTGAGATAGAGGTGGGCACAATAACTGGGAACAAAATTTCAGAAGTAATTCATAAAAATCCAAAGGCAATTAAATACCAACAAGCCCACATATTGCAATTAATTTGGAAAGAATGACCACACATAAAGGGAGTTTTTACAAGAAAATGCATGAAGTGGAAAGAAAATAGAAGCAGAGGTAGTACATAAATTGGTAAAACCGGTATGAACTATCATTTCATGGACACACAAAGAAGTAGCAACTTCTTAGTGTTTCAAATATCGCTTCTAGAGCTACCAAACATATATTTAGGAGAAAATATTTTTGAAACCTTGACAAATGTGAAAAAGAAATAATCATATTAGGAGATAAGAAAAAACTTAAAATTCAAAATACATCTATTGCAGGGTAAAGGGTAAGTAAGAATGAGGGTTTTAAGCAATTGAATTAGAAGTATCTGGAATGTTCTTTATATACTTGGTCTAAAGGAAAACTTTCATTCTGTCAACAAAAAAGCAAATGTAAAGTTTGTTGTGGTTTTTGACAAGAAAATATATTTGATTAAAGATAGAAATCATGATATTGTGGTCAAAGGTGTTTGCAGCAATGATATGTATAGATTTGAAGGAGTTCCAAACAAGCATGAAGTCAGAAGCATTTTTGACATGTTCTAGTTTGCGGAATCAGCTTTGGCACAAATGTATATTCATTTGAACTAATTTTATCTTGGTTTGCTCAATAAGTGTAATACTGTGAAAGCTCTGCCAAAAATGCAAGAGGAAAAGGTGCTTTTTAGTCATGTTTGGTGAGAAAGCAATATCAACTCAAGTTTGAAGATAGCAAGACAACAGCGACACAGGTTCTTGAAACAATTCACAGTGGTGTTTGTGGACCCATCAAAACAAAATCTCTTTGTGACACAAAGGATTTGCTTACGTTTATTAATGGCTTTTTAAAGAAGATTTAAGCATACTTTTTAAGTATAAATTTGAAGCCTTAAATAAATTCAAAGCATCGGTGGAAAAAGAAAGTCACAAAACTATTAAGGAATTGCTTAGTGACAAAGGAGGTGAGTATGAATGAAATGAATTTCGCAATTTTTGCAACAACAAGCCATCAGAAAGCAAACAATAACTGCTTACAAACCCCACTGAAATGGTGTAGCGCAACAAAAGAATGGATCTACAATGGAGAAGGATTAATGCATGTTGAGAGGACGTATGCTTGGTAATCAATTTGGGGCAAAAGCAGTTCAGACAATAGATTTCCTATTGAATCAAAGTCCTACAAAGTCAATGCGTGGGATAGCTATTCAGGGGGCATGGTTAGGGAAAAAGCCACTAGTTAAAAACTTTGCCATTTTTCATTGTTTGGCATATGCTCATATTTCTGATAAAACAAAACTTAAGTCAAAAGACAAAAGCATAAAGTGCATATTTGTTGGTTATAGTACAGAATTGAATGGACTCAACTTGAATGATCTTGCCAATAAGAAAGTAATCATTATTAGAAATGTAATTTTTTATGAGAGTCCTCAACAAGTGCAGACATGTGACGGGCAAGATGAAAATTTACCCATAGAATAAGAACAAGAAATCAATGATCCATAGCATATTGGAAAAGGAAAGTCGAATAAGAAGAGAACAAAAGTTGGAGTTAGAAGAAGAAGAAGAGGAAGATACAAGTACACAGAATTAGCCTATTATCCACTAATTTTGCACTTAGTTGGATTACCTGAGGAGCCGCCGGTTGACAGACTTGTTCAAAGTCTGATTCCAGTGTATCAGTTAATCTGTCTGCATGTCTAGCCAACATTGACTAGCCACTTTTTTATTTGAATAATTTTGACCATGGCCCCGCGGGGTTTGTAATAAAATGTGCTAGTAGGATATTTTTGAGTGGTTCGGTCTCCTGAGACGTAGAATCTCAAATAGGGTATTCCAGGGAGTTTTTTGCCCTTGACAATTATGCTTTGCCTTCAACCGAGTATAATTGATGAGGTTTTCTCCCGCTTCCTCCAAAGCTGGAATGCCCGATGTTGAATTCTGGGCCTTGGGGGGTTATTAGAGCCCAACTGAGTGTTATAAGCCTACTAGACATTATTTAGATAGATCATGGTCGTGTCCTACGTCATCTGGACACATAAGAAAATTTCGAAAAAATCTTTTTTGAACAGTGAAAAATTATTTTTTAATTTTTTAATTTTAATTACTTTTCCTAAGTTGTTTGGGTTAATTTTTCCATAAATTAAATGGAAAAAACCCGTTCGTGATCCAAACTCCGAACACATAATGCCTTTTTACTCAAAAAAGTCAATTTTGAGTAAAAAACGATTTTTAGTTAAAAAATGATTTTTATTAAAAAAATGATTATTTTGGAGAAAACTAAAATTCTCCAAATTAATCCAAATTCAGTAAAATAAAAGGCTAAATGACATCTCATGGAACACTTATGATGATTGGAGTTATCATAACTCAGCTTCAGTCATCATTAAGAGAGCAATTAATTTATTATCAGTTATCAGACATGTCATCTCCAGCTAAAGATGAGATGGAGAGCTCTCATTGGTCCGATGATTTGATCGAGGTGAAGACTGAAGCTTACACCATCAGTAGGCTTCCCAGACCTAACAAAGTAGGGTTTCCAGACCTAGCAGGCAGCTTTCCCATGCAACAGGGTTGGTTTTTTGGTTTTAGGGTTTTAGCGCTCTCTCATTTGTTAAATAGAGGCTCTTTCAGCTCTATTGAGGATGGATTTTTGTGTAAAGAAACTCTGGTGAAACTTTTGTAATTGCTTGTTGCTTCTATGCAACCATTGGAATAAAATTAAGGCTTTGGAGGCTCATGTGGTGTGATTCTTTGGATGATTGCACTTGATGGATGAGGTGATGTTGTTTTAATGCTTTTCTTTCTTGTTTATTTGAGATTATGATGTTATGCTTTAGAAGGCTTCTGTAAGCACATAAGAACAGGTATTTGCAGTTTGCAAGTTAGTTGTTTATTGATTTACTTCTAGAATTTAAAAAAGAGCATTGTTTTATTCAGTTGTAGTTCATGCTCTTCTTTATTTCAATTTGTGAACAATACATGATCTAATCTTTGTATGGCAAGTCTATGAGTGTTATTTTGCAGATCCTTCCATCCAACCAAGCAGAAGTTCGAGCTCAGCTGCATCTTCTTCTCTTGGAGTCAAATACGCTTTTCTGGTAATTGCATGCTTCACGAGATCCAAGTGCTTTAAAAAGATCCACAGGTTTGACCATTCTCTCCTTGCTTTTATTCATCATTCAAATTAAAAAATCTTTATTTTCTTGGGATTAGAGCACGTTTGGGCTAAAGTGAACATTCATTCACTTAGCTTTTGCCCCGGTTGGCTGCCCTGTGCTTTATTTTCAGCCTTTTAGGCCTTTTATTTGCAGCCTTTCCTTCCCTTAGTTCACTGTTCACTTTTCCCCACTTTTTCCCCTTTTGGACAGCCCTCTTTTGCCTCATTTTTCCACTTTTTGCAGCCCCTTTCCATCCTCTTTTTGGGCCATCTTTTGGGCTGTATTTTCAGCCTTTTAGGCCGTTTATTTGCAGTCTTTCCTTCCTTTTGTTCGCTGTCCACTTTTCCCCATTTTCACCCTTTTGGACAGCCCTTTTTGCCTCTTTGTTTCCACTTTTTGCAGCCATTTTCCATTCTTTTCTTCAACCATCTTTTGGGCTGTACTTTCAGCCTTTTTCACCCTCATTTTGCAGCCCTCTTTCTCACTTAGTTTCCAGCCTTCTTTTGACTTGCCTTTTGCTCTCTTTCCACCCCTCTTTCACCCCTCTTGCCTTGCCTTTTACTTGCCTCTTTTCTTCCTTCTTCTTGGTGAGTTTGGGTAAATGTTTTTAGCTAGTTTATAGATTAAATTTCAAGTTATTTTTTATCAACTAATATCATAGCAAGTGTGTGTCTAGAGCTCTTAGATTGCAGACAGGTGAAGGAGAGCCCAAAGGCCACAAACGAACAAAGAGTGCAAAAAGAACAAAAAGACTGCTATCCCTCTTCTTGCATCCCCTTCTTTCCCCGTTCTTCCAAGAAGCAAAGAACACATCATCATTGTAAAAGATTAATAAAAAGAGCTGAGTGGGAGGAAGTCTCCTTCCTTTTTTACTTCCCCTATTTTGGGGAAGTGTGTCTTGTGTTCATTTTCATGATTTACTTAGTATAGTTTTCCTTAAGCAATTAGTTTAGTTCTTTGATTAGACTTAGTTTCATTCTTACTAATTGCTAGATTCATCATTGCTTGTTGGTATCTTGTTATAAATTGTTAAATCATAAGAAGAACCAAAATCTCTTGAATCTCACCATAAGGTGGATCAAGAGTGCTCTCTGTCGGAGAGTTTTAATCAACCACCTTTCATCTTAATTATTGTGTTTGTTTAATTCAAATCATCCATAAGTAAGACTCTTGAACTTGCAGAAACACAAGTCAAGAGCACTCTCTATCAGAGAGCACCTTAGGTTTGCACAACCCCTGCATTAGTATCATCTAGATTAGCTAAGTCTCTTGAACCACTGTTATAAGACGAGGTCAAAAGCACTCTCTGTCGAAGAGTTTTAATTAATTAACTTAATAAAATTCGCAACTCACACCCCTTTAATTAATTAACCCCCCTCCCTCCTTGCCGGAGTATGCTCTGACCGATCCTAGATCAGAGTACACAGAAACGGCACTGGATCTTTAAACCCCGCAAGAGTAACCTAATAACACTTAAACACCCCGTAACCAACGCACCGGCGTTGTAAGGATTCTTCCAAAGTACTTCCTAGTACAGGCAACGGAACCTCCCGCTGTCATAGATTCTCAGCTAGCTGGTCACTTGACAATATCAGCCTGGGATACTGGGCGGGCCCGACATGTCTTCAACGGAGGCGACTTAGAAGAGTCTCCCGGCTTTGATAAACCTTTTTGTTGACACCCTAAAGCAAGACCACAGTTAAA